>JBAMBL010001591.1:0-111518 GCA_037043405.1 Drosophila subquinaria
TTTTTTCTATTTACTTCTCTATGCGTCAAGCTACTTGACTTTGCTCCTTTTAACTTCTTTAAATTTTTCTTCAATTGTCACTGCTTCTCTCTTCATCTCTCTACTTATCTATGCTTCTCTCACATGCACCAAATGTCAAAATCCTTTGCTATTAAAGAGCAGACTCGTAAAGTACCAACTTCGTTTTCGTTGCCAGCCAAACAAACAACTATCTTAAGGGCTATAAAATCTTAAGGGCATAAAATCTTTAGGGTTATTTCTGTGCAACCTTCATAAAAAAAAAAAACAGAAGAAGACGTCATAAAATCTGATTTGCTGAGAATTTTGCGGCCAAATTGTGTGCAAGATGTTTATGAAGATACACTTAATTAATTAAGCAATCTAACAAAACTTCTGATTTAATGATTTAAACTGTTGTACTTGCAGAGATTGAAAAAGAGAGAGAACAGAACTTGAAGTATTTAAGATAAAATTAAACAGGAATAGGAACAGGAAACGTAACTAATGAATATAAAACAGGAACTTAAAATTCATGATTTAAATATTGTTGGATCTGTATAAAAAGAAACTTAGAAAAATTAAATAGGAACTTTAAAATCAAGATTTAAATATTGTTAAATCTTTATAGAAAGCATCTTACATAAAATGAAACAGGAATTTAAAAATCTAGATTCAAATGTTGTTAGAATTTTATAAAGGTAACTTAAAAAATTAAATATTAGCTTTAAAATCAAGATTTAATTATTGTTAGATCTTTATAAAAGGTAACTAAGAAAAATTAAACAGGAACTTAAAAATCTTATACGTTGTTAGTTCTGTATAAAAAGTATCTTAGAAAAATGTAACAAGAAATTAAAAACCCAGATTTAAATATTTATAGATCTGTATGAAAAGTAACTTAGAAAAATGAAAAAGGAGTTTAAAAATCTAGATTTAAATGTTGTTCGATCTTAATAAAAATAAACTTAAAAAAAACTAGACAGGAACTTAAAAATCAAGATTTAAATAATGTTAATTCTGTATGAAAAGTAACTTAGAAAAATTAAAAAGGAATTTTAAAATCATAGATATAAATATTGTTAGATTTTTAAAAAAAAATAAATAGGAACTCAAAAATCTAGAATTAAATATTTTTATTTTTTTGTAAAAAAAGTGTCTTACAAAAAATGAAACAGGTATTTAAAAATCTAGATTGATCGTTCTGTATAAAAAGTAGCTTAGTAAAATTTAACAGGGAATTATAAACATAGATTTATTCATTGTTAGATTTTACAGAAAGAAAATTCTTTTAAATATTTTCTGCTTAATTTTTTATTTTTTCACATATCCCGCATATAGAAAGCTCTCGAATTTCATGTTATTGGAAAATAGTGCTAAAAAGATTTTGGAATATAAACTATTAACTGACCAGTTGACCAGTCGTCAATTAGCAAATAAATTCAGTAAATTATAAAAGCAGATATGAAGAGTATTAGAAAGAATTAGCGTGTGAAATGCTGGCTAAGTAATCGGATAGTTTTTTTTATCCTCCTCCTCCTCCTCCTCCTTCTTCCCCTTATCCACCCACACACCCCTGTGGATGTCTAAACGAATCCCACCAAATAAATAGCTAGCATATTGTTCCATTTATTGATGGGAAGTTAGCGAGACAATGCGAGGCTTTATTCTGAAATGTTCGCCTAAAAATGGTATAAGGTTACCTAAGGAACATCTCTCACTCTCTCTCTCTCATACACTCCCTTTCTCCCTCTAATACTTACGGTATCACTTTCTCAGTTCAGCTGAAAAGGAAATGTCAATATTTGTCATTACCGCGTGGCATTCTACGAAGTTGTTCGGCGTTGCTTTGTGGTTCTATTACGATACGATTACCTTCTACCTTCGGGGGTTCGGCTTTTCCTTTGTTTAGGCCATAAAAAGAAAAACCCACAGAGAGCGAAAAGAACTAAGGGAAAAAAACAAAAACAAAAGCCGCTTCCACAATGTTGATTATGTAATACCAATGCCGAAATTAAGACGCAGTTGCAATCGCATTCGGTATCAGTTGCCAAGCGGCTTTAACGACTATTTGTTAGCACAACAACAACAACAACAAGAACAAATAACAACAAAAGTTGGATAGCAAACAACATTGTTGTCTTTTTGCCTGCACTTCACAGTTCCGTGCTCTTCCGTTTCCGATAATCGGATATGGAACATTCGTTAGCCGTGGGACAATCGAGTGAAAAAGTATGAGATACTCGTATGCAAACAATTTCAAGTTCACATGTTAGCCATGTTGTCAGGATTTCATGTTGCCACAAACAAAAATGGCTTGGACAAAGTAAAAATTTAATTACTATGCATGCTGATCTCTTCAAAATCAAAGGTCACGAGTAATTAGTTGAGATCAATTATTGGTGGGTAGAGAGAAACATGTTGCGAGAGGCGATTGATAAATCGTAAATAAATGGAATAAATGCACTTTTTTTATATATTGTATATTCTTGCACGTTTTTCTAAAAATCAGCGACCGCAAATAAGTGTTATTCGAAGCTGGATAAACTTTCATTTAAATTTGTATTAAAAAATTATAGAATAAAAGTTATTTTTCAATTTTTATTATAAAAATTCGAATTTTTTTTTGAATTTACAATAAGAGTTAAGTTTTAATTTTTGAATAAAAATTGAAATTTAATTATTTTATAATTTTTTTATTTAGTTTAAAAATTAATGGTTTACTTTGAATTTTTTTGATAAAAATCAACAAATAATTTGTGTTTAATAATTTATATTTTAAAAATTATAATCGTTACGGTCCGTGCAAAAAATTAACTCCCAAAATGTCCCCAAAATAACTTAAACTGATTTTAATACATAGAAATATATTAAATGTTTAATTTGAAATAAGTTTATCAAGCTGTTTTCAATATATAATTTAACAAAAAAAAGAGACAGAGATAACGAAAATACTTTGTAACGTCCGCAACAGACAAAAATTAAGATTTTTATTTAACGAGACTATTTATCATTATATTTTGAGCTGGATTAATATGGTCATTTATTCCACTTAATATTTTGTGTTTTGATATTTTTTTATGCAAAAATGCACATTAACCTCAAGGTCGACTTCCATTTTTGTAACGTTCGCGACGGAGCTTTCAGCAAGCTAAAGATTTTTTTAAACATACTAAGCTGTTATCTAAAAATAGGTTTAAAAGTACTGCCAAAAGACTTAATTTTCCATAAAATTTTAATTTTTATATAAAAATTATAGAATAAAAGTTATTTTTCAATTTTTATTATAAAAGACAAAAATAAAAATTATTCTTCAAAAACAATATTAATTTTAAATTTGAATGATAGAAATTGAAAAATATCATATATTTTTAATTGTTAAAATAAAAATTGAAAATAAGAGTTAAATTATAAATTTTAAATAAAAATGTTCATTTAATTATTATTTTATAACTCTTTTATTTTGATCAAAAATAAGGGATTTCTTTAAATTTTTTTGATAGAAATCAACAAATAATTTGTGTTTAATAATTTATATTTTAAAAACTATAATCGTTACGGTCCCTGATTAAAAGTATTGCAATTGTACCTTACACGACAAACGATTAAATGATTATGATTGACTTCCAAAATATACTGACAAAAGATAAGGACTATCCCTTCGAATATCTCTCTCATTTGTGTTTACTTCCAACAACATAAAAGTCAGATAAACTGAACGAGTTAATATCCTGAGTACATTGAACCTGTGTAATTCACAGCTGAACTGAACTGAGCTCAACTCAACTCAACTGGACTCTGGAGGCAACTAATCAATAAATTGCTCAATAAATTAGCAAAGTGTGAAGGACTAACAAGGACATTCGCATAATATTCTAATTAAGCCGGCAGCATGGGCCAAATTTAACGGGTAACGGGTTACCGGTTATTTCTGCTGCTTGCACAACCGCAAACATCCTGTGCTGTGTCCCGCACACACACACACACACACACACAAACACACACATACACCTAAGCAGGCAACACCTGAGCCCGTCCTGAGGTCCTTCTTGCATGTCCTTTCGGTCCTTTCCCTGTGCTGGACACACTCATTATGCCTTGTGGTCAAACACAAAGTATGTCTGCATGCGGTGCGGCTTAACAATGTTCCTCCTTTGAAGCATCGCACACACACCACATACACACACAACACACAACACACACACACACACACACACACACACACCTACAGACCTTCTCTGTAAGAGGAAACTCAACAGTTGAGCGAACTCGACACTCAAATACTGAATAAAATGAGAGACAAATATTATAATTAAATTATTAAAACAAATAAAAAACCAATAACAAAAATAAACGAAAAAATATTTTCATAATATTTGATACAATCGCAGTGTCTTGTAGATTTTTAATTTAATATAAGTTTTAAAGAAAAGTAAACTAAATTAAAAGTTAATTAACTCGCAGTGTCTTGTATATTTTTTTTTCACTTTTTTAAATTTCTTTTAATCAGATTTATTTTAAAAAAAATTATCTTAAAAATTTAAAATCAATCTTTTATTTTTAAATCAGAGTATTATTTAATAAATATTTTAAAGGAGATTTATTTAAAGTGTAGATAAATAGAAAAATGTAAATATATTTCCTAACAAAAATTAACTTAAAAAATTTAAATTAAATTCTTTAACAATCAATCTGTTATTTTTTAATTAGAATGTGATTTATTAAAATATGTAAAAGGGGATTTTTTAATAAATATTATATCTAAAGTGTATAATAATAGCAAAATCTAAATTTAAAAAATTTATTTTAAATTCTATTACAATTGTAATTAAGTTTATGCTTTAAAAATAAAATAAATTTACTTCTTTCCCAAAAATAAAGTTTTTGTTTCACTTTCTTACAATTAAAACTATATACATACTTTAAACATTTTTCTGAAATATTTGCAATACTATTTTTGGGTTTCCGAAAATAATTTCTACCAGATTTCTGGAAAAACGTTTCGTTTTCGAAAAAAGTAAAGCATATCAAAAATGTGCTTTTAATATGAGCTAACTGTTTTTAACTATATAACTACGAAATAACTACAGACTATTTAATTTGATAAAAATTTACAAGAATTTAATATTATTACTTTTTAATTTAGCAATGAATACTATCAAGTTTTGTTTTTCGCGTTGAAACTAAAACAATAAAGTTAAATAATACTTCACGAAACTATAAAATTGATTATTAAAAGATCATTTTTAAAAAATCACCCATTTATTTAAAGTATTTCTTTACCAGTCTAAAGTCATTGATTTAATATTTTACTTAAATATTATTTTTATTTTATTATTTATTTATTTAATTTTTTTTATTATTTTATAATTACTATTTTATTTAAATTTCTTAATTCGAGTGAAGGCACAAATCATTTCTCAATTTAAGTTATTTTAATAAGATTTATTTCATTAAATTTAAAATCCTAGTTAAAGAATTGCAATTACAAACTGTTTCCAAAAAATAAGATATTAATACAAAAAAGATTCCAACATTAAAATAAAAACTAAAGTTTGCATTATAAAAAATAACTAAAATAAATCGTAATATATATGTATAATAAAATATAAATATTTATTTTATCGTATTAAATATATTAAAACATACAAACTAATTGGTTTTTTTTTTTACATAAATAATTTGAATATTTTATCGTATAACATATAATAAAATATACAAATTTATATTTTTTATCATAAAAAATTGGTCTAATTTATTTAAACAAGTTTTCTGCTACCTTTAAATAATTAATAAACATTTTTCTAAATTCTTGTAAATTAAAAATTGTTATGTTATTTTTGTTATGTACAAAAATTAAATTTTGAACGAAATAGATGTTTAGGTAATTTTTTTGATCAGTTACAAACACAACTACAGTTTTATAATACTTCTAGGTGCTTTGAATAACGAGTATGTGTATAAAAAAAAATTGTAACAAAATAATAAGGACGAAAAAAATAAAGAACGAGCTGCGATGAGTTGGGAAGTGTTCGTGTTTGTGGGCAAATTTAAGGCTTCAGGCCTGGCCAGAACTCGGAACTGGGAACTCGGAGCTGGGAACTGGGAACTGGACCTTGGTCGGGCAATGTGTGGATAATGCGGCGCCATTAAACGCATTATAAGGCTGCAACCAAAGAGGGCAGAGGGGAAAGGAGAGAGGTGATGAGGGGTAAGGGGAACGTCCAGGGGATTTCAGTTATAATTATTAGCTTTTCGGGTTGTCGAGGCGACGACTCGTCTAGATTACACACACCTCCCTCTCTGCCCATCTCTTTCACTCTCTCTCTCTCTCTCTCTCTCTCTCTCTCACTCTCTCCATCTCCCTCTTGCCAGCTTTGTTGTGGTCAACTTTTCTGTATAGAGTCCTTTTTGGCCAACTCTTGCCAAACTCTGGCACATTTCATATGCTCTTTTTGGCCACACTTGATAGACTCAGAGCACAAAAAAATAATAATCCAACAAATTAGATTAAATTAAACTGAAACTTGAGCGTCGAAATTGTTTGTAACTTTAAATAAGTAATCAAATTGAGCAACAAATATAAATTCAGTAAGAAGTAATAATAGATAAATTTAAGTGAAATTTAAACTGGCATTACAAATAAAATAAGAAAATAAATTAATTTATTAAAGTACATAAAATTAATGCGAATTCAAATGGTTTCAAATAACAAATCAAGCTCAAAATTTTGATAGAAATTTAAAATTTAAATACAGACTTAAAATTTGAGCAAAATTTCTAAATGTAGTTAAAAAAGTGCTGGAAAAATTTTAGTTATACAAAATGTATTTCAAACTAAATAACAAAATATTTTAATCTATTAAATGAAATAAATGAAATAAATATGTGAATAACTTCAGACAAAAAATGAACAAAGAAAAAATATTTTAAAATAAGTAAAAAAAAATTTAAAATAAAGCAAATTAATCTTAAGCTTTAGCGTAAAAATTACATGCAACATTTAAAAAAGTTCAAAATGTAATGAAAATTTTAGATAAAGTAAAAAAAAAAACGAAAGAAAGTTTTAATGGCATGAATTAATATTAAAATATAAAATAAATTGTTTAAATTTTTATATTAAAATTGAACAAAAATTTAAATGAGCTGGAATATAAAACGAGCATTAAAATTTCAGAATATTCAACCGAAGTAAATTAAATTTTTGGAAGATTTCAAATAATATAATATTGTATATAAAATCTATATATGTTATAGAAATGAAAAATATTTTTCGAAGCATTTACTATAAAATGAACTTAACTTTGTTGAATGGAACTTTAGAAATTTTGTAAAGTATATTTCTGTTTTATCTTTCATTTTAAATTTTTTTACTTACACAATTTCTTAATTAATGTCATGGGCGGTAAAAAGTTTCAATTATTTATTATTTTAAGTGTATTTGAGTTTCACTTTTGAGCGGCAAATTTTCGGGCAATAACTCATATAAATAAAATAAATAATTAAATAAATAAATTAAAAAAAGAATAAAAATAAAATATAATACAAAATATAATAAATAAAATAGCTGATATTTGAATTTTATTTGAGTTTCACTTCTGTTCGGGACATTTTTACATTTTGGCAAATAATTAATGTAAATAAAATAAAAAAAAATAAATAAAAAACATAAAAAAAAATTAATAATATTATATGTAATAATATAAAAAAGATTTAAAATACATTAATTAAATAAAAAATAAAAAAAAATAAAATAAAAATATATTATTTAAAATGTATTTGAGTTTCACTTTTGATTGGGACATTTTCACTTTTCACTTTCGTGGGGGGAAGTGAAAAGCGAAAGTGAAAGTGAAACAACAATAACAAAATATGAATGTGTGTGTGTGTGTGTATTTGTGTGTGTGTGTATGTTGTGATATATAAATAAATACTCCCAAATGGGGGATGTCACCGGGTCTAGTTTAGTTTTGGGTTTAGGTTTTTGGGTTTGGTTTTCGGTCGCATTGTTTGTGTATTTCCGACTGGTCTCAAATTGCACAACAACAACAACAACAAACAAACAAAAGACGAACAAACAAAAGTGCAGAAAGGACATTGCTGGCTATTCGGTACGGTAGTGGACAAAATAATAGAAACGATATTTATACCCGATATTTAAAAAAATAAGTTAAAGGGGATATTGTATTCGTTGCAATGCATGTAACAGGAAGAAGGAAGCATCTACGACCCTATATAGTATATATATTCTTGATCAGCATCAACAGCATATAGCCATGGCCTTCCGTCTCAGAGACTATAAGAGCTAGAGCGACCAAATTTGGCATACAGTCTTCTATAAACCCCACGTTTGTTTTAAATTTTTGCCACGCCTCTTTCCGCCTCCGCAAATTGCGAGTTTCTAGAAAGCTATTATCCTACTTAAACACAACAAGATCGGACAAACAGAAAGCTAGTAATGGCTGTTTTAAGTTTCAAGCAATGTAATTGCCTCAAATTATGCAATAAAAATATTTTAAATTTATTTAAATAAGTAACGGGTATCCTATAGCCGGCAACTCAACTATAGCCTCTCCCAACTACTTTTTTTTTAATTTTTTTATTTATTTATTTAATTATTATTATTTTTACTTGATTTCAATTTATATATTCTATATTCACGCGCTGCTTTTTATCATATTATTTAATAATTTGTTTGTAGTGTCCAAACTACTCTGGTTTCTATTAATTCTTCCAGCACTGTGTATAGTAGTTGCCTCGTCTCATTTCGTCTCGTCTCGCGTTCTTATCAAAAAGTTAATTACGGTTTTTGGTTCAGTTTACGGCAAATACTGTCAACATTGTCGCATTGCCAAGGCTACTGACCTTCTTACTGCCCCGCCCCCCCTCTCTATAATCCCCCTCTCCCCCCCCCCCCCCTCTTTATAATCCCTCCCAGTCACAACACCTTTGGCTAATGCCACCGCCCGCGGTGAGTTGGCCATAATTAGCTGCGGCCAATTGTAATTGTCCTTTATGTTACTTACATACATACAGCCTAGACATCTGCTCAAACTACGCAAATTGCCGATTGCGTTTTCAAATACATATATATTTGTGTGTGTATAAGTGTGTGTGTGTGTCTCAGCTTACAGTTGCCACACACACACACACACATGACAAATCACGTTGCCAAGTCAGATACAGTGATGGATAAAATAATAAGTATGATATGTAGAATATAATCATTAATCGAAAATGTAAATTAAATATAACAGACTTTTTTAGTTACCTTATATTAAAAAATTAAAAAATTTTATTTGTTGATGTATTAAAAAAAATTAAAATTAACTATAAATAACTTCGCATTTTTTTAATTTGCTAGGAGATTTATTTATGTGTCTAAATTTTAAAAGGTATTCTCAAATTTATCATATAAATGTTCAAGCTTAAATATGAATTTAAAAAAATTAAAAAACCGTTTTTGTTACAGTTTTTGAACATTTCAAACAAATTTTTAAAAATATGATAAGAACCAGCGCATGTTTAATTTTTATACATTGCTAAATAGGTATTAAATAAAAATTATGAAACTAAAATATTTTTTCCAAAACAATTTTCAGTATACAAAATATAAATTGCCGTTTCTAATATTTGTTCCATCAGCTTGCGAAAACAATGCATCGATTTGTTGCAACTGTAAATACAACTAGGCTTACTTAGTACCATTAAATGTATCTGTATCCTAAACTTAGTCTGTGTCTGTATCTTTGTGTCAAGCCAACGATGCAATAATCGAAATACTTTGTCTTTGACACAAATGAAAAAGGTTCGAAGACGATTTTTTGGAATAGTGTGCATTAGAATTAACCAGAAAATTAAAAACTTGTTTACATGAATGAATAAAAGTTACAAATAGGTCAAAAGATGATAGGTAGATTCTTACGATCAGTACAGAATTGCAATAAATTATAGACGACTTGTTACGTTGATAACTCTTATCAAAAAACATCAAGAATAATAGATAACTGAATATGTAAATATTTATTGTATTTAAAAGAGACAAAATTTCTAGAGAACTGATGCCCAAAATGTCAAAAGCCTATCGAAGGACCATGGGATAGGAACTAATAATTCCGACGGCGCACAGGGCCGTTGCTAATTTTACTTTGCAAAAATCATAACTTTGGAACCAAATGAGATGTTTGAAAATTTTAATGGCATATGGTCGATAACTCTTCAACCTATGAAACAAGTGCTCAAGAAAAGTGCCACGCCCCTAGATACTTTCTTAGGGGCTATCAAAGTTGAAATATGTGAAAAAATACATTTTATGGCACCTAAAAAAAATATGTTTTAAAATTTTTGATTTATTTTGTTTTATTTTTAAGGTTCTAATGTTGTCAAATTATTTTCAAAAAGTTAAAAAAAATTTTTTTTTTTTTTTAAATATCATTTTTTATTTTTTGGTGTGAATTATTACAATTGCATATATCGACCCAATTCCTATGGCATCTATATGATATAGTAGTCCGATTTCAACCAATCTAACATATTATGAGTCTGGGTTAGTCTTCTACATCCAGACCAAATTTTAAATCGGACCGCGATATCATATAGCTGCCATAGCAACAATCGGTCAAACTTTGTAATTGTTCGCGTGCTTTTATGGTTGCCTTAATTTTTTTGATTCAACGTAAAAATTTGGGTCCGGGCGGGTACAAAACCATATATATTTATTAAGAGAAATGCATACTGAAGGGTTTTTAAATTAGCGTACTGCAGAACAGTTCTGGACAAGAGAGCTATCGTCTACCAAAGTTCAAAAATAGTCCAAATCTATTTTTTTTAAATTTAAATGGGTCAATCTGCGTAAGTTTGGACACCACTGTTCTAGATCCTTATACTATTTGTGTTAAATACAGAAATGTTACCTGTTACCTGTTAGAAATTTGAACTCTATTGTTAGACTCTTCTAATCATACCCAGAAAATCTCTCTCTGCATTTCTGCTTCTCGTTCTCTCTTTCCCTCTCGTTTGAAATTGAAATCGATGCAACCTGGCAAACTGATGGGTCTTAAAATAAGAACTCATTAAACTCGGACATGTTTGCTTAATGTGCTGAAATGATATTTGGGGGGTTGACCTTTAATTAGCTGACTGACCGAAAGGGGGAAGTTTTGACCGCCCCCTTCCCCTATTGCTCTCCCCCTTCCCCTCCCTCAACTGCACCCACATGACATGACCGCAGTATTCATAGCATTCACATTATTCACAGCATTCACAGCATTCGCAACACATTCGCAGCCACATCCGCATCCGCATCCGCCTTAACATCCGCATCCGCCTTAACATCCGCATCCGCATCCGCATTATGTCGCTCCGTTTTTCGGACTTCCGCTTTTGACCGCCACAATTTTCATTTGATTTTCAGTGCGTTTTTCAGGGGTGCAAACCCGTGAATTTCCTGCTGAACTGCGCACACAAAATGCAACTGTCAAATGTAACTGTAACTGCAACTGTAAATGTAACTGGACATTCGGCTGTTTAACTCGAATGCACCGTTAACACACGACCTTTGACCTTTTTGCGACGTCTTACACTGGGCGAAAAAATCAAGAACATTCGTATATGAATCAAGAATTGTCACTTTCGAAAATTTCAATCCTGATCCTGAAATTTTTTTGTTTAATTAGTTTCTTAATTTCTAATTTCAGTAAGAATTTGAAGATCTTGTTTGACGACTTAACGAATTTGTTTTGAGAAAACTTATATACAGTGATGGAACAAATAATAGAAACCAGAGTCATTTTGACATTTAGAAATTTTAATAGAAATCAAAACAAATTATGATTATTTCTATTATATTTTTTAATCAACGTAAACAGCTTTTATGATCAGGATTAAGTTCGTTTTGGTTTAAGATCAAAAAATTCTTAATTTAATACATGCGTTTTTCGATTTAGAAAAATTTGCTCTTATTTTTTAATGTCTACCGATTATTTATGCTTTAAAGTAAGACAATTAAAGAGCGAATTGTTTTTAAAAAACTTTAGAACGAAAGGAAATTAATTATATTTGGGTATTTCCAGGATCGAGAACGCGACATTCGTACTTTAAATAAAAAACAAAAAACTGGGCAAAAATTTACATTTTCAAAAATGTTTATTTACGTGTTTAATGAAATTTATGAACACTTTTTTAACTATAAAGGACAAGCTTTGAGGACTTGTTGTATTCGAAATTTGTATAGAAAACAATGCATCGCAGACAATAAATTTTTTGAATTTCGATTTTTAAAGTTATTCATTTCATTTGTTTCAAATCTTTTTTGAAACTTTTATTTTAAATCTATATTTCAATATTTGTTTTATTTAAATAATTTTGTATTTTTGAATTACGAGGGCGGGCTGATAAGTAATCGGCCTTACCAAAAAAAAACATCTTAAACAACCCATAAATATTTTATTCGATTAGTGTTTTCTATCGGCTGATTGCTGAAAAAGTTTTAGGCGTTTTTCTCAACACTGGTAATTTTGGCGGGAGTTTTAGCATGGTCACTTTTGCATTGTCCCCAAAATGAGTAAAATAGAATATCGAGCTGTCATTAGATTTCTGTTTTTAAAAAATAAATCCAACGATGAAATAAAAAATGAGTTAATCGAAGTTTATGGGGAATCAGCTCCATCGATTTCGACCATTAAATATTGGACTGCTGAGTATAGGCGCGGGCGGACAAGCATTTCTGACGAGGACCGTCCGGGACGTCCCAGAGAGGTGACAACCCCAGAAATGGTAGATAAAGTCCACGGAATGATATTGGATGATCGCCGAATAAAGCTGAGAGAGATTGCTAAGACCCTAAACATTTCTCGTGAACGTGTTGGAAACGTCTTACACGAATATTTAAATATGAGTAAGCTTTCGTCAAGGTGGGTGCCGCGATTGCTCTCAGCGGAACACAAACGCAACCGCTTGGTCATTGCGAAGGAGAGTTTGGCATTGTTAAAAAAAGGCCGCACATGGCGAAGAAAAAAGTTCTGTTTCACCAGGACAACGCTCCGGCTCACAAGAGCGTTGTTGCCATGATGAAATTGTGTGAACTACACTATGAAATTCTTCCACATCCCCCCTATTCTCCAGATTTAGCACCATGTGACTATTATCTATTTCCAAACTTAAAGAAATGGCTTGGTGGAAAGAAATTTCAGTCGAATGAACAGGTGATCTGTGAAACAAACGCCTATTTTGAGGACCTGGACCAGTCATATTTTATGGAAGGTATAAAAAAATTGGAGGACCGTTGGACTAAGTGCATACGTCTAAAAGGAGATTATGTTGAAAAATAAAAAATAAAAATAAAAAAAAAACCGTGTTTTCTTTGGTAGGCCGACTATTTATCAGCCCACCCTCGTAATTTACATTTTTTCAGGAATTTGTTTTTTTTTTGTGAAACGAATCGTTGTGAATTTCTCCCAGTGTATTTTGTTGGTCGCGTGTCCATTTGTTTTGTTTTTGCCCGTTTTCTCTCTTAATATTTCTCGCAATTTCTCGCATTCTCCGCGGGCGGTCGGACAAAAACACAGAACACAGCGCACGCGTGACCTTTCCACCCCCACCCCTCTCTCTTCGCACCCTTATTCGCACAGTGTCACTCACCCTTTGTCCTAGTTAATAGATTTTTGCCACATAATGCGTAAAATGGCAACGATCCATTCACATTTCTCGACTTGTTTCCAATTAAATGCGCTAAAAGTGTTGTTGTTGTTTTGGTTGTTGTTGTTTTGGTTGTTGTTGTTTCCGCTTTGTTGTTGTTGTTGTGGGCGTTGTTAGTGATCTATGGCTGATAGAGGGTTGAACTGACCTTTTGGACCCTTTTGTATTCAGTTCATTTCCTTCCTCGCTTTTAATTGATTCGAATTCGAATTTTTGAATTAACGACCAGCTAAAGGGGGTGGGGGGATTTATTTAGAGGACATTGCAGGCAGGTCAAAGGGCAAATAGATTGGCATTGTCAATTAATAGAGCTCATGATAACATTCGATATATTTTGGTACCAATCTAATCACTTTAGTGAGTTTCTTAATTAAATTCTATTCAACATTAAATCAATTGACTTTTATTTTTAATAATTAAGAAATATTTAAATTAGCTTTTTTATTTAAGCAGCTTATTACTTTAGTCATTATCATTGACTTTTAAGAATATTCAGGTCTGTTACGGTTTTCATTTGATCCTTGCAAATTTCAATTCGCAAGTTTTCACCGAATTTCCCTTAAAATTTCCTTAATTTGTTTAAAATAAAAATATGTTTTGTTTGCATTGAATTCCAAACAGCGTTGTCCAAACTTGCATTTAGAAAACGAGAAATTGGATGCTTCACATTACGCAATACTTAATAATAATAAGATTTAAAATATGTACCAAAATATTTACTACAGTGAAAAAAAGACCACTTTCTAACATCAGAAACATTCATCTTAAATATTTTGTTCTTGAAATAATAATATTTGTAGACAAAATAACTGTAACTAAGAATATTAATCTTGAAAATCGTAAGTTTTTAATATAAGAATAAGATTCTCAAATTTAAATATTTTGTTCTTAATGTAAGACCATTTGAAGACCAAATTACTAAAACTAAGAGATAGAGATTGCAACTGTTTTGTGTGTTGTTTTTGTTGTTTAGTGTCATATCGACATTACTAGATCTTGAGCTAACTAAAACTTACTTCATTCTTCTTCAAATGTTAAGAAGCTTAATCTTTACTTATGATTTTTTGTCTTAAGTACTCAAAACTTTTTCTAAAAAAAAAATAATAAGTTTTGTTTTTTTACTAAGACTTGTGGTCTTGAAAATATAAGAATTTATGATCTTAAAAATAAGAATTGGGATTTTCATGTTCTCGACTAATTTTTTTTTCCAAAGTTATTAGTTCTCAGACCAAAATCTTGATTTTAGATCCATTTTTTATCAGTGTAATTTCATCACATACACGGGCAGCTCTAATAAATTTGTCATTCACTTTCACAAATAATTGCGGAAATTAGAACAAGTCGATAAAATCCTAAAAAAAAAATGTAGGTACGAGTCTCATAAATTTTGAGGTATGATGAATTAAAAATAATTTGTTTTATAATTATCTGATGATGCAATATTATTTCTAAAGCATTGGAGTATTTCATAAATATTTTGATTTAATTTTAATCCATGCCAAAATCATCGTTTTAATCTATCCGAATTCAAATTCACTAGCTTAATGTCAAGTAAATTTAATCAGCAAAATCTTGGCGAAAGTGAAAACCGGAACCTGATAATATTTTTCGTGCTCATTTATTATTTGATTGTTTATTTAAATTTAAAATACATATTTTTTAATACCTTTTTTTCAGCTGATTAAGGTGAAATTTAAGCAAATTTTTTTATCATAGCTAAATAAATAAACGTATAAATAAATAAATAAATTTATAAATAAATATATATATGTATAAAAAATAAGTAAATGAATAAACAAAAAAATAAATAAACATAGAATTAAATAAATAAAGTAATAAATAGTAAATAAACTAACAAATAAATATAGAAATAAATAAATAAATTAATTAATATGAATATAAATAAATAAATTTGTTATATTTAGAAGACTCTTACCTTGTATTGATTTAACACTTGATTGCATTTTGATATGACAAAACTAAATTCAATCTCCGTAATGACTTAACGATTGTAGTTTCTTCTTAATTATGATATTCCCCTGATGATATTAAGATTCAGGTGTTGCCAGCTAATTATTGACACATCTTGGCCGACAATTCCTGGCGAACAAAAAAAGGATGTCATCTTGGCCTTTGGTCTTGGCCTTGGTTGCCAATGAGAAATGAACTTATAAAGCGCATACTTAAATATCAATTTATTATTTGAGAAATACAATAATTCATCATTGCTTTGTTCGAAATGCGTTCTTATCTGGCTGCTGGCATCATTAGTCAGTTTACACTGTACACTGTACAGTGAACTCCACTCGCAGACAAAACCTGTCAGTCAATGGCTTTGTGGCCACACAAAGAACCAAAAAACAGAAAACAGAGAAAAAGAATAGAAAGAAAAGAAAAACCGAGACTGAGAAAATGCTGAAAAGACTGTAAATTGAGTTGAGGCCGAGAAAAATCGTTATGCCTTTAATTGCTTATAGAGTTATTAACCATTATTTGATCATCATTAGAGTCGAGACGAGATCTCGTCTTTCTCTTGAGAGAAATTTCAAATTTGTCTACAGTTGAGTTGAGATCTGATTTCGATTTTGAGGCTTCCTTTTCTTTAATGCAGGTGTCTCGGAATTGGATCACAGGCTAGAGTTACAATCACTTAACTATCAAGTGCACGACTCGCAGTTACCCTGTACAAGTTAACTTACAAATTTTCTTAAAGTTAAAATATTTTAAATATTATACAAATTTAAAATATGTCTACAATTTTATAATTTTGTGGACTTATAAACTTTTAAAAACTCAAAAAATTTTGAAATCTAAATAATTTGTATCAGCAGAAGATATCCTAACCAAAACATAATCGTTTGAGCTGAAATTTTGAGTACAATCAAACTAAATATTAAAACAAGCCTCTGTCGATTTTCAGCACTATAACTCCAAAATTGCGCCTATAATCAGATTTTTAAAACTTGACGGCATGTCAAGAAATAATAATAATATATGAAGATAAACCAAATTTTAAGCAGTATTTAAGTACAATAAGCTTACAGCTAACTACATACCAAATTTGCTGACTATACCTCATCGGGTCGCTCAGTTCAATGGGTCAGTTTGACAATTTGCAGAGTTTAGCAAGAGTATTTCAGCTAAAAATAAATACAATGGCTTCCAGAGTGATTAAAAGGTAAAAAAAACAAAAAACTAGTTAAGCATACCTATTTAAGAAGTTCCACCAATTACAGAGTATGCTTAAAATGCTCGTAAATATTTGGAAAATTTATGTTTGTTAAATTAACTAATCTTTCAAAATGGCTTTATATTTATTTTTGCAACAATTCTGCAATAAAATATTAAAGAAATCGAAAGTTAGGTTAAGTATACCTTTTTGAGGCATTACACAAATTACAGGGTATGATGAACAAATTTAATTTGGACCACCCATAATCCAAATAATCGTAGATAAAAAAAGAAGTTAAGAAGAGGGAGTTATAGGAAAAATAGATACCAAATTCCCATATCCATAGATAGAGAATTCAAAGGGTTAAAATTGCCAAAAAAAAAAAAAAATAAATAAAGTTGTCGATAAATTGTCAAAAAAATCGAATTAAAGATTTTTCGATGCATTTTTCTCTACTAATTTTACGTTAAACAAATGTCATATAAACTTTTCAGTTAAAATATTTTGAAATTAATAAAATAGAAATAGTAAATAAATAGTAAAAAAAATAAATCGATTTGTCGATAGTGTCAAAAAAACTATCAAGTTAAAGTTCTTGAAAATCTCTAAAGTTTCAATCTTTATTAAAAATTCTGCTCTTAAATTAATTAAAATTATAATTTATTAAAATTAATATATTTTATAAAAAAATATATTTTGTTTAAAATCTGTAATATGTTAGTGAAGTGGATCTAAAAGGCTTTGAGTCACTGTAAGTACATTTAGCTCAAGTTTAAACATAAGTAAGAGATTTACTTTATATTTAAATAATTGATTAACTAATTCAGATTTATATAAGATATTAAACAGTATTAATAAAAATAATGTCGCTACAATGTATCTAAAATATATATTTATTTTGTAATTTATAATATGTTAGTGTAGTGGATCTATTAAGCTGTGAGTTACTGTATGTAAATTTAGCTCAAGTTTAAAATTAGTTAGAAAATTGGCGCTTAAATTTAATTAATTGATTAATTCAAGTATATATAAAAATAACAAAAAATATTTAGAATAAGCTGAAGAATTAATTATAAAATCTTCGTTTGAATATAAATCAAACTAAAATTAATTTTAAATTTGTAATATTATATTTAAACAAAATTACATATTTAAAAAAAAATATATATTTTCATTTACATTTTTATTTGTTAAATTAAAGCAAATTGAAAATGTGAAAATTGAAATTGGATAAACCAAAGTTCGAGCTCAGATTCAGGGATTTTCAAATCGGAAAATGAAAATAAAATTAACACGCACTTGGAAATCGTTGGGCAATAAATAAAAAAGTGCGACATCAACGACAAAATAACAATGCAATAAATCACATATTGATCCGCGGGGAGGGGGAAACAATTGATAGGGGGTGGGTAAAAGGTTTGACAGGCATTGTAGGGGTGTGTGTTGTTGTTGTTGTTGTTGTGTGTGTTTTTGTTGTGCTGATAAATTGCCAAGCAATGCTAAAAGCAACAACATCAACAAATGAAACTGAAAGATACTTGCATCCAAAAAGTCGCTGTAATTTCGTATCTGTATCTTTATCTGCGAATCGCACTCGCATCTGTCAGATACGCAGTTGCATTTAGCAAATTGCAGTTGCACTTAAAGCCCTTCTAGTTAATATGGCCAAGAAGCCAAGGCAGTAAATACAGTGAAGCATTGCTAAAGTGAACATTTAAGTTGCAGTCAAGTTATTATCGATATACATATACTTCAAACTGTTTTAGACCGAAAATAAGTATCTTATATTTTTATATCTAGAAAAAATTCAAATATAAATATATAAATAAGAAATATGTATAAAATATAAAGATAAATAAATAATAAAATAACAAAATTTGTATACCATTTTGAACGGTTTATATGTACTTTTCAAATTATTTTTAATTGATTAAAAGTTCTTAAAATATTTTTAAATTTTTAAAATTGTTTTCTAAATACCAACTTAGCAATGTTTTAAAATTAAATAAAACAATGGAATTCAATATTCAAGCGTAGCTTTTTATTATAATTGGCTTAAAATGTGAAAATGACCATCGTTTCTATTATTTTGTCCATCACTGTATTCATAGTATATGTATCTTTAAACTTGTTCTACACTTCTATATAAAGTTCGGTATTTATTTATTACATAAAATAATTGATTTCAGAAATCAAGAATATTTAAAAGGAATGATTTTTTTTTTTTTGAGAAAAAAAAGGGCTTTTTTTGTGTATTTAATATTTTAAATAAAATAAAAATATATATATTTTACTATCTATAAGCTTAAGTTGATTTTGTAATATTGTGTAAAGTAGTGATAAATGTATTATCTTAAGTTAGTTACTCTAAAACTTAGAATCTTATTTAAACAACAATTTTGTTGGTTTAAAAGTCAAGAAAAATTGAACAACATAATTTTCTTTTAAATTTTTTGAGAAAATAAAGTATTTTTTGGTTTAATTTATATGAACTTTAGCTTTATCCCGCCAAATCTGGCTTTTTACAGTGGAATTTGACTTTATTTTCCGCCGAATCTGCCCAATTTCTCGCTAAGTGTGACTTTTTTTAACATAATCTGACTTATAGCAATTATTTTAGTATAAAGCACAAACAGATAATATTTACAAAAATTAATGTTGTTGTTTAATTAACAAATCTTCATTAGCACTCGCAATTTAATATTTAGTATAATTGTAATCTAAAATAAAAATTCCCAGTTCAGTTGAAATTTAACTTTTACTTTTTGCAGCTGTAAGCCCACTGTGCGTGCGATCCATGCATGCTTGCAACATGCTGAGAGCGCAGCATTAGAGCGCACTGCAACATGCTGCGTGCAATATGCGAAATGTTGCACAACATTCGAACATGGGCAACAAGTGGCGGTTGCTCAATGTTGCTGCCATTAAGCAACATATGCCAAAAGCAACATTTAACAATTGAACAAAAATTTAATAATACTTGCTAAAGACTTGTTTTAAATGAAAGAGAGAGAAAGTAATTACTAATTTTATAGTTTCAAGAATTACAAGATAAGACGTTAAAGTCAGTAATATGTTTTAATAATTAAATTGAACAAAATTTAGAAATAAAGTGTTTATTTTATAATGAAAATTATTTAATATAGTCAAACTATACTGTGCAAAGCAAATTGTTAACGGCTTTTTAATTTCAGCATTCCTCTCTCACTGGCAACATCGCAACGGCTGCAATGTTGCTGCTTCGTTGAGTACACTTTCCCCTTGTAAACATGTTTGCCTTGCTTGTATTTGTATACATGTTGCTGCTCCGTCGCCATGTTGCCGGGCAAATGAACCGCGGTTCTGTGGCCATCCAAAGAGAGCGCACTGAGCGAGCGTTCGATTCATTCTCATTTCATTTGTCGTGGCGAACGGACGCGTCTGCTCTCTCTGCCGTCTCGTGTTGAGTGTTGTGTTTTTAACAGTTAACTGTTTGTGGTAACACGGCATCGCGAGTTCTTAACGTTTTTCGTAGCTGTGCGTGTTTATTTTATATATATGTACATATGTGTATGTGTGTGTGCGCCAGTTAGACAATAACAAATTGGTAATATATTTTATTTTTGTCACTGTATTTAATATAAATAACTTAGTTAAAAATAATCAAGACCTAAAAAACATAAAAAAAAAGCGTGTGACGCAAAACAACAGCAACAAAATATGAAAAATATTTTTTGTTGCTCGTTTGGTTTTTTTTTTTTCATTGGAATTTTGTCGTTGGAATTTTGCCGTTATTTAATGCGCTGAGTCACGTGCGGCAAATAAATAAAAATAAAATAAATTAAATTCACAATTGATATAAACAAAAGCAATAAATAAATAAATAAAATGTAAATAAAGTGCAGCTCAATTAAATAAAAAAAAACAAACACAATTGGAAGAAGAAGCAGCAGCAAAATAAATAAAACTGGTTTTTGAGCCGCTGGAAATGACGCCCAGTTTATTGTTGTTGTTTCTTAACAGTGAGCGCTAAAAAACTATGCTCATAAACAAATAGTCAAAAGTTTTCATTGCACACAAACAGAAAAGTGATCAATTGGAAATTTTATGCTGCCTTCCAGTTGGACATCAAAAGTTACTTTTTTTTATTGTTGTTATTGTTGTCGCTGTTTTTCAAGGTTCTAAATATTGATTAATTTCGTGTGTGTGAAAGTGAGAGAGGAAGTGTTGTTGTTTTTTTGTTGGTTGCTGTGGCAGCCTGTGTGTTTGTGGAACCTGTTGCAGTTTTTCCAGCTTTGGAAGCTTCCAAGGACACTTGCATAGACAATGTGTAAAAAAGAGAGTCGAAGAGAGTGAGCAAGAATGTCAGTAGAGTGAGTCAGTTGCGCTGCGCTGCTTATCAACGTGTTAAGCAGTTACGAAATGTCAAAAAGCGTTAAAAACAGCAACAACAAACAAATGCAAACAAATTGTATGCGGCTCTCTTGGATTTAGATCGCGCGCTCTTTGTGTGTCGCGCTCTTCGCTTTAAAATGACTTTGCACACCAGTGTTGCCAGGTGTTGAACGCTCGAATTAGCTAGAGTCTGAGTAAAAATAATACAAAATCATAAGATTTTTAATTAAATTAATTAACAAATCATCGATATCAACATATTTTTCCTCACTTAAATATTTATCGTTTGTTTTTTTAATAAGTCTAACATATTTTTGTGGCAAAAAAAATATAACTAAGAAATAAATAATTATGATAAAAAGATGAATTTGATCAAAATGTGATTTCAAATCATCAATGTATCTCATAAAATTCAAATATTTTAGTAAAATTAAATAAATTTTTACAAATTCATGACAAGGAAAAATTCCAATCTTTTTATGCCGTGAAAAATTTTAAACTTGTAAAATATTTCGTTGATATCACGAATACAATTATTGCTAAAATAGGCATATGAACTTTAAAATATGCTTGATTTGTAAGCTATTCCATTTTCAAATAAGCTAGATCTAGCCTGAAATAAGCTAGTCCGGCAACACTGTCGCACACACACAAACACACAGAGACATAGACAGCGGCTACCTGCCCGATAAGCAGCCACAATGAACAACAACAAAATAAAGAGAAGAATTATTGGAAATGTGCATAAAATATATTTAAAAAAAATGAGTAGAAAATAAATGTTTGTTTTCGTTCATTGCACTGTTTAAATATGCGTGTGAGCGTGCGCTCCCATCTCTCCCCTCTCTTTCTATCTCTCTCTTCCCCCTCTCTCTTTATGTGTGCGTGTGTGTGCGAGTATCTTAGTATCTTTGTATCTGTTACTTGACGTGTTTCGACTGCAGACAGCGCAGCAATTTCCGTTACAAAACTGGCCAAGTGGCAGGCTGGCAACTTCTTAACTTGGCCAACAGGCAACGCACATGTGGCAGCCACTTTACTTATGCCACTGCCAACTTAAGAATGCAAAAGGCAAAAAGGCAAAAAGTGGCAAGAAAAAAAGACAAAAGGCGAAAGCGCAAACACACACTTACAGTGACTCTCAGATTATTACAGTCACTCAATTTTTTACTGCTCTTTTTATTGCTTAATTCCAAGTAATGTTAGTTCAAAGTCTCAAATGGAACTGCTTAAATTATTTATACAAAAATCGAGTTGTAGATAAATCGTAAATGAAAATTATCGAGTTAAAGATTTTTCGATGGCTTTGCTAATTTTTAGTACAAACAAATGTCATATTAACTTTTCAGTTTAAATGTTTTTAATTTAATATATAATAAGAAATAGATAAAAAATCTTAAAGCTGAAATTGTCAAAAAATAAATCGAGTTGTAGATAAATTGTCAATTTATAATTTTTGATGTGTTTTCAAGACACTATTTAATTCATATATAATGCATATAAAAAATAAAATGAAAATATTTTGCTCAAGTTTCAAAGTTTATTAAAAAGTCTGCATTTAAATTAATTAAAATTATAGTTTATTAAAACTGAATTTATAGATTTTATTCAAAAACACATTAATTTTAAATTAAAGTTATATATTTTATTAAAAGATACATTTATTTAAAATTTTCAATATGCAAGTGTAGTGTGTCTATTGAGCTATGAGTCACTGTATCTACATTTTTAATCGCCATTGCGACTCATTCAGAGACAAGTTATTTATTTATTTTTTTTTTCATGTTTTTTTTTTCTGTTGCCGCTCTTTGTTGGCCAGTTGCAGTCGACTTGACTAAACTCTCGCTAACAAAATCGGTCGTGTGTGACGCACAGCGATGTTGACTTGACGCTTTTGCCCCCAAAATGCGATGCGTTCTTAACGTTCTTCATTGTTTGCTGTTCTTCTTGTTGTTCTTCCACTTGTTTTCAGTCTAGTGTCTGTGGCAGGGCCAAGATACGTAATGTACGTATAGTAAAGGCCAACATTTGGCATTTTAACGAGCTGTGGCTGCGAGTTTTCAGTTTCAACTTGTAAGCGCTAAATTCAATTGTCACAGTTTTAAAAGTTTAAAGCACGCGGAAAAGTTTTTCAAGCTTACTCGTTAGTTTTTGACACACACTCGTTACTCGTTGCAATTCTATGTGAAATTTGTTAGTAAGCTATAAGTTACTCTGTTTTTCACACTTTTACAGAAGTGTCGGGGCTATTCGTTAGTTGTTCAGCTTACTCGATACTTTTCTACACACTCGTTACTCGTTGGAATTATTTGTTAACTTTTGTTTAGCAGAGCATAAGTTTCTTTTCTCAAATCTATGCATGAGTCAAGTTGTCACTCGTTACTTAGCATTAGTTTTTCAGCTTACTCGTTACTTTGCCATACACTTGTTACTCGCTAGAATCATTTTTAAAGTTTTGTTTAGCATTAGTTTGTTTTGTCAAATTAATTCTTCTATCTATCTATTGATCAGTCACTCGTAACTTAACAGAGCTATACAGCTTACTCGTTAGTTTTCCATACACTCGTTACTCGTTAGAATCTTTTTTGAACTTTTCTTTCGCAGAGCATAAGTTTTGTTTTGTCAAATCTATGCATGAGTCAAGTAGTCACTCGTTACTTAGCGCTGTTAGCGTTTGTTTTTCAGCTTACTCGTTACTTTTCTATAAACTCGTTACTCGTTTGAATAATTTTTTAAGCTTTGTTTAGCATTTTGTCAAATTAATTCTTCCTTCCATCTATTAATCAGTCATTCGTTACTAAGCACAGTCGTTCAGCTTACTCGATACTTTGTCATACACTCGTTACTCGCTGCAAACCAATTTTTGTGCTTTTCACAAATTTGTTGCTTGACAAATGTAACAGTCAAATGCTTTTTAATACTTGTTGAGCGAACTCGTTGGTTTTCGACACTCGCTACATGTAACTCGTTGGATTTGCAAGCTTAATGCTCACTCGTCACTCGTTACTAGACAAAATTAAAGCTCAGCTTGAAAATCAACATCATTAAACTGAATAAAATGAAAACTATTTATTCGCTGCTCGTGACTCGTTACTCGCTAAAAGCTACTCGCTCGCATTAAATTCAATTTAATCTAAATACTAACCAAATACCATAAATTTCTGTCTCATTTCAGATGCCAGACGCACCGCAATTTTAACTCGCAAAGCAGCCACAATTGTGAGCTACAAACTCAACTCAACTCTAATTTTCTCACTCGTTCAAAATTGCAATCGCTCTCGCTAATTGCGCAAAGTGTATGTGTCAAAAATAGTGTGCAAATTACAAGCGAATTAAAATCACATTAAAGCACAAATTTTTTTATACAATTTTTTTTACTGTGTCAAGAGAAACAAAAGAAAAAGTTAAGTTTGAAGTGAAGAGTGAGGCAAGAAAATACAATTGAATTGTTGTGCGAAAAGTGAACGACAAGAAAATACGAAGAAAAGCCAAAACAAACACAAACACACAGCAGAAGAAAAGTAAAGTAAAGAAAACAATCAGAAGAAGCGGACAAAATGGGGCAACTTCAACGGCAGCGAGTTGTGGCTAAACTCGCCACATTTTCTGTGCTACTCTGCAGCTGTTTGACTCTAGGTGAGTGTGTGCTTTCCTATTCTATATTCAACATTTTCGCATAATTTATAATTAGACACGAGCGGGCAATGAAGTTGTAAAATCGCCTCGCCATCATTACACGTAAATTGCCTTAAGAATTTCAAAAATGTGCGTGCGTTTTTTCGAATCATAAAATACACACATAATAATAAAACACAACGAGCTAGTTTTGTGGTTTATCTCTAGAAAAGAAGTGCAAATAAAAGTTATACCTGAGACCCTTAAATAAATAGCCCAGAAAATATTCCATTTTCATTTCCATTTCCATTCCATAACCCAAACTCTTATCTCCTGTGTCAATATTTACACTCGAGTCTTGTTGCTGTGAGACAATGTTTACAGAAACTTAGATGAGGATGAGAGCAAATATTATAAATAGTATTTAGCGATTATGTAATTTGCGGAATTACGATTGTCAGCGCATTTAATTCCAAGTCATTTGGACAAACTTAATTCTTATTATCTGGACTTGACTTTCTGCACTCGTAAAAAACTGAATTTGTTCACAAATATTTGTTTTAGTAAATGCGACAGATAAAACATTTGTTACGCTCCCAACTGCAGAGATTATCAAATGGGATTTACTTGCAAGATTTCAAGATGTTGAAGGATTTCTAATGTGACCTTTGGTTTCAGTTGTGTTGTAATATTATATTTAAACCAGATTTTATGGTTAAATTGTAGTTAGTTTTACAAGTGTTTATACTTTTAATATACTCAATTAAATCAAATGAATGCATTTGAATATAACTTGCCAATAGTTGGAGGGTTAAATATCTCAAATATTTTATTAAAACAACAACATTTTTATATGTTTGTACTGGAATTTAAAAATAAAATATAAACTTTTTCATTGATTTGAAAATGAATTCTACTTGCTTCATTCAAGCTTTGATTACTTTGCCAAAAATTATCAAATTTTCAAACAAAATGTCATGGTTTTTTCTTTAGATTCATGCTGCATTTAAACTTTTTTTTTTCCTTAAAATATCTAATTTTCCTTTAAGATTTTGAAAAACTCAAAATTTTAAATTTCGATTTGTCAATTTTAGTCAACTTCTGGTGCCCAAATTAGTATAAAACACTTTAAAATTGATTCTGAAAGTCTATATTTTTGTGTAAGAAATCATGCCAAAATTTACGAGCTACAACAACAAAGGTTTTGATTCTAAAGTTAATCTTAAATTCGACTGTTTTACGATGAAACTATCTCATCTATGTTGTGTGAAAATTTCAGCTTTCTATCTCTAACCGTTTGGGCTACACGTTGATGTGTCAGTCAGTCAGTGAGTCAGGACAAAGAGTTTTTTATACATATATAGTATATTTATATTTATTATAAATAAAATTGTATTTCCAATTTTTTTCTACTTAAATTATCTAAAAATTATCATTTTTAACCTTCAAGAATAAGTCTTACTTCTTTTTTATAAAGACCTTCAACTTTCAGAGTTAATTAAATGAAATTAACTTGCAAATACGTTTGTTTTTCTTAAATCAAATACATCTAGCAATCAATTACTTGCACAGGAATATATTTTGGAACAACAAAGAGAGTTAAACAATTGCTTATACATTCAGGTCAATTCAATAGTCAGTTCAGTTGCATAAATAAATCTTTGCGCATTCCAAGTTTACAAGTTCTAAATTCAAAATTAGAGCAATGCAAAGAAAATAAAGCAGGAGAAATACTTACACACTCACAATCTTAGCCAATGACCAGACCGAGGCCAAAACGAAAGCGATTGGTTAGATGATTCAGCTTGCCACTCAGTTGCAAGAGTATCGGCAGCGGTTCGAGCCGTCGCTCACAGATGGCGCTAATCACGCCTCGGGTATCGATGCCACCGCGAAAGCTGAACCCCATCCGCGGGATGTAGCAATGATAGCAGAGGCGCGATATCGCCTGCCGTTTCAATATGTTCGCCCGCAGCTGGACACTGGCGCCCAGACACTTGCCATAGATCTGCGTGTAGCACAACTCCAATGCGTGCAGACTCAACATCGCCGACCACAATCGATTGTCCTGATGATATCGGGCGACGGCCGAGACCAAAGCCGCCTGTCCACCGGGCACAATGTCCTCCCGCTGATAGATGAAGTCAACGCCCAGGGCCAATTGTGGCGTTACCTGTGCGAATATTGATAATATTAATTATATATCGATAACATTTCATATCGATAACACTTTAAAAAGGAAAATATCGATAACTATAGGAAAATTCAACTAATTTAGGAATATTGATATTTTTAAGCATATCAATATCGATAATTTATCGATATTAAAATTATATTTCACAAAAAATTAAAATATCGATAAATAAAATATTGAGACCATGGTTTCCCCTGTTTTAATATTCATAATTTAAAAAATATGTCGATATTATTCCATATATATATATATATAACACTATAAGAAAGTAAAATATCGATAACTTAAGGGAAATGTAAATAATGTTGGGATTTTTAGGAATTTTTAAGAATCTCAATATCGATAATAAATTAATTTAAAAAAAAATATTTTGATATTTTTCATCTATAAAAATCGAAAAAATCGATAAATTAAATATTTTGACCCGGATTTCTATCAGAGTAGTATATTTTTAAAAATATCAATAATATTTCGATAATTTTTTACTTGATATTTTTGTTAAAGAATATATCGATAATGTTCATTTCCGGGTGCGACTTTAAAATACTTGTGTTTCCACATAAAATTAGTATTATCGTTAAAGATCTAAGCATCAATAAAATTTTAACATAAAAAAAACTATTATTTTTACTTGAGAAGAAATAACGAAAATATCGATAAATGTCGATAGCCATGCGCAACTTAAAAATAGTCATGTTTCCACTACAAATTAGTAGTGTTTTTTCGATGCTTGAATTTTCATCTGAAATAAAAGTATTTTGGCTAAACATTTTATCGCTAAAAATATGTACAAATATATCGATAAATATTTTAATCATGCTTTATAAACTGGAGTAGTTTTTACATCACCTGCTGCAGATACGATGCCACAAAGACGCCCATCTCCTGTTGCACATTGATGTTGCTCAACACGCACGTGTAGGTGAATGTGTTGCCAAAATAGTCGAGAAATAGCCGGGAACTCTTCAGCTCGGAATCGAGCACCGTCGCTGTTAACTTGGCCCGCAAACGTGGCGTTAGGAAGTGCATCAGAGTGCCGGTGATGTTGCCCTTGGCATCGACTTCACCGATTATCAGGGGTGACGATTCGCCGCTCAGTTCGTGCCACGTTTCGCCCATATAGCTGGCATTGAACTGACAATTGGCCAGCAGCGATTTGCTGCCCAACTGGAGGGCGTGGCCAACGGTGACATTGTGGCTGAGATTGCGGCTAACATTGAGACGGAATCCGTCAAACGTTTGCGGCAACATGTCATGACAGCGACGATGCAAATCCGCAACTGTTCCGGGATTTCCCAATTTCTCGGGCCTCAAACTCAAACTCAACGCTGGCAAACCCACAACAATTCCAGCACGTGGCGACGTGGAAGACGAAGAAGATGATGATGATGATGATGAAGCTGTTGTTGACTCCATTTGTGTGTCCTTTTTGTGGTCCAGTTGAAACTTGAAAGGTTCGCCTTCAATTTCGTAGCCATCGCCCTCGTTGGCCATTCGAACGCCAAAGAAACGATAGATGCGATCCGTGTCCAACTTTTGTTTCGACTGCATTTCTGTCTGTACATTGCCCATAACTCTGTCACTCTCTCTGTCTCTCTGTCACTCTCTCTCTCTCTCTCTCTCTCTCTATGCTCTGTTTCTGTCTATGCTTTCTGTTTGCTGTTTTTAAAATATAGATCATAAAATACAAATTATTTCTAGATTTTTGTCGAAAAAAATATTATTTTCATAGCTGAACAAAAAAAGATATGAAATGGAAATCAACTTTGATTTTTATTTTGTTTAAATCATAGAAACACCTTTTAAAATAAAATAAAAAATATATTATTTCTCGATTTATATCAAAAAACTAAAAAATAACTTTTATTTTTTATTACTAAAGAAAATAAAATATTAAATTGAAATCAATTTTAAATTTTATTTTGATTAAATCATAAAATAAACATTATTATATTACAAGAATTATTATAAAAATTAAAAGCAAAAAAGTAATTTATTTACTAAAAAAATACCAAGAAATGTATTTCAGTATTTTTCACATTTTTTGGTATTTTAAATAAAACATTTTCAATAAATTTGGTAGTAAAAATTTAAATTAAAGATTTAACCCATGCTGCTATAAATAAAAATTAAAATTGAATCATTATTTTCTTAACTCAAATCAAAATTATTAGTTTATTCTGCTTCCAGTGCTTTTAAAATTTTTCCATTCATTAAAAAAATGTTTTCTGGTTTTCATTTTTAACTCATAACTTGATTCGCCAATTACCCCACTGAACTACTAAATAAATCTAAGTTATTCCCACTCCCAATTCTATTCCCACAGTTAACCAAAAAATAAAAAATAAACTTGAAAAGAAACAAAAAAAAATTGAAGCCAAGACAGCAAGAAAACGTCGAGCAATTACCACATCCGCTTAATTTGTCGAACCACTTTTTATGATATGTTATTCGTGTTCTTTTTTTTTAATCGTCATCGTCTTCTGTCTTCTGTCTCGTCTAACCTTTCTACGCGGTCAAGCAACGGGGCAGCTCAGAACCTGACTGTATCCCCAAGTTCAACGACAATTTAAGCGTGTTCCATATGAGAGAATGCTGCACTTCCAGATACCTCTGAGAATTTCTTAGTAAGATTATAGCGAGAAGCGCAAAAAACATTAAATTGACATTCATAATCATATAACTTTTTTATTTATGCAGCGATTTCAAGAAAATTTTCAGAATATGTGGCTAAGAACTTAAGTTATAGGTAAACCCCAAAATCAAGGCGTTAGCTATACAAAAATGAGTAAAATTTAGAAAGTAAAAATTTAGAGAAAAAAAAAAAAAAAGTTGACTTCAAAAATGAAATCGCTCTCAGTTTGATTTCCTCAGACAAAACTATATTTAGAAATCTAACTACAGCAATTTTATTTTAAAATAGAAAAATTCCATCATGCCCCATTTGTCGCACTTAAAGGGTATATGCAACAAAATAAAACTAAATGAAATTAATTAACGCAACTCTTTTTTTTGTTGTTATTTTTTGTGTGACCATGTCCGACTTGTGTACTTTCTAGACTCTTAAGCTGTGAGTTTCGCAGCGGTTTTTCATGAAACACCACTGGAAAAAAGAACAAGAAGTGGAGGTAGAAGAAGAGGAAGAAGAGCTTGTCATCATGCCGCATATACATATAACCTCAATTGATGTTGCAAGCAGCGCTTTTAACCTTCGCTGAGTCAGAAGACAGTGTTTCATATATTTTATGATTGTTTTTATGACTGTGTCTCTGCTAAATGATGACACTGCATGTGGAGAGCAAAAAAATTTCCGAATGAGACACAATTCTAATTAGTTGCGACTCTATGTTGTGTGTAGCTTTCACTTGAAGCCTGAGAAAAGCTGATGGAAATGAAATGCAACAGAGAGACAACACAATAATCCAATGATTAAATGAGACACACGATGCATCAAATTGCTTTAATTAGCGAAAAATAAAAAAAAAATGTCAGTGAATTCTCGACAACTTGTTAGCTAACCAAATGGGGGGCCATTCACTTTAACCCTTGAACTAAATGAGGCACCCAAAAAAAAAAACAAAACAGCAACAAAACATGACAAAAGACTGAGTAAAGAATACAAACTGAAGAGGCGGCTTTCTTCTCATTGCGACATATTTGAATTTTCTTGGAAAATCGTTGAGGCATCTCTTGACAAAAGTTACAGCAGAGTTTGATGAAGTCAGTTCAGTTGATGTTCAACTTGTTCTTGAGTCTTATGGTCAACTGTGAGTGACTGCGTTGACTGAGTTGCAGCTGCTGCCTGAAGAACAACAACAACAAGAACAACTCTTGAGCCTGTCTTTTGTAGCAAAGCACTTGAAAGCAAGGACAGGAAAAAGGAAATTCCAATTATGTTGCAAGTCTGGCCGTGCGTAGAAAAAGAATTGTTACTTGTCTTTTATGGCCACTTTTTGCTCCCCTTCTTCAACTTCACTTCAGTGTCGCCTGCAGTTCTTTCTATGCCTCATTTTAATTCAGTATCTCGTCTCTTTATCTCCTTCCTTTTTGTTGTTCAGCAAAGTTAAAGGGTATTTTAATTGTGTTGCAGCTAATAGTAATGGCACTTTCTAACTCGAAAAGAAAGATTTCTGACTGAAAATTGTATCATACTTTATAAAATGTATATACTAATTAATTAAAATGAATATTTAATATAGTTATTATAGTAAAAATACCTCAAAAATGGATTTTTAAGGAAAAAAACACTTTTTTTTAATTTTCCTGTCAACCTCAACTATTTAAATCTTCAACTATCCAAATGAACTCGACTCTACTTAAAGATTTCTTGCTGAAATTTGGAACAGTTGTTACTTAAATTATTACATGTCAAAATAAAAATAAAACGAATGAATTAATATGTTTACTTTGATTTTGTGCGATTCTCTACTATCCAATCCTCTAACTAACCATATGAACTCGAGTCTACTTAAAGCTATCTAACTGAAATTAAGTACAGTTGCTGTTTATTTCATTATATTGTCGAAATTCGAAATATCCACAAAATATTTCATATTACTTTTTCAAGAAAATGATTCTAAAATATGTTTACTTTGCTTTTTTCTGAATATTTTCATAAATTGCAGTGTATTTCAAACGTAGTTAATTCGGCAGCTAAACTCGTCAGCTTTCTCGTTTTAATTTTAATACAGTAAAGGGCATTTATATAGAGCCCAGTTTCAAGTCCCTTCTCCTCCTTTGTGCTCTCTTCTCTCTCCAAAGTCATGCCAGACAATTGTCTATTGTTGCACATTATTGCTGTTGTTGTTGTTTGGGGCTCTCAATTTTGCTTTTGTTTTTTTGCCCAGTTGCTGGATTTAAGCAGCGCATTTGCTTTAATTAAAATAAAAACAGGGACGTAGATAGGAGAACGAAAAACTTGACTAAAATGCAACATGTTCGACCAGAATTTGGGTTGTAGAATAACTCGAGGAGGCACCTCATGATTAACTCCGGACTCACTCAGCCTGATAATTAGCTGAATATAATGCGCACAATCTGTCGTCTTTTATGCTACGTCTTCTATATTCAAAAGTACTCTATATACGCATACATAATATTTGCATAACTTTGGTCTGCACTTGACTTCAGTCTCCTTTTCTTTCTACTCTTTTTTTTGGGGGTAGACTGTAAAGAAAAGACGGGACCACACTGACAGACAATTAGTTGGAAGTTGATCCAAAAACTTGCGCATAATTAGCAACCATTGTTGCATGCCTCCATCTCAGCCTCTCTCGTTTTATCCCAGACCCCATAAATTAACTGCAAATGAGCTGCGGCCTCAGCGGGGTAAAAAACCGCATTATGCCCGATGCGCTCTTGTTGTCGTCGTACCGCCCAAAAAAAACGGTAGTGGGGACTACTTACTACAACTACACACGTAATTAGCTCCGATAGCAGCCATATATAATGAACTAGGCAATTTTTAGAGGTTATGGCGCCCAACGTGGGGCGCTAAAAATTTGTACAATGCTGTTATTCGACTTTAACATGATTTTTGTTACAAAAATCAAACATTTAATTAAGTATATCTAATAAATAATTAAATTCATTAAGTTTTCAGTACAAAGCCCTCGAAAACGAAATTTAATTGCACAAACTTGATTTTCTCAAGCTCAAGTCTCTCGTGTGATATTATTATAAAAGTGTAACAAATGATTGTGCCCTTCAAGAGCTCGTTAGCTTTGCTTTTCATTTCTTTGCATTCATTTCAAGCTCAAGTCCAACAAAATGGGGCAACGTCGTATGTGTTATAATAATAATAATAAGCCAAAATTGCAGACACTGTGTTTGATAATGAGCTGAGAAAATGCAACAATAGAAGTGAATTAGTGGAAAACAAAAAAGGGAAAATCAAATTGAAATTGAAAATGAAAATAAAAATATGCCAATGATTGTGTCAGTTACAAGTATCTTGCCTTCTTCTTCTCCTCTTTGAGCTTCTTTGGATGCCATTAAACAACTTTTTCTCTCTATTGCAATGCAGCTGAGAAGTGGAAGAAGAGGCAGCAGGGCAGGGCTAACTATGAATAGGGGCTTGAGTACGGTAAATGAATGCCCGCATAATACCAACGGAATTACAACAACACCACAAAACAATAAGTAGCCAAATTCCATAAAAAAGATGCACTGAAAATACAAATGAAGGATTGTTTTGTTGGGTTTGGTTTGAGAGTCTCAGAGGGGCGACTGTCTGTTTTTCTCTTCGCCTTCTTTTTTTTTTAAGTATAATGAATGAATTTTAAGTAAAAATTCAGTTGTTGCTCATCAAAAATAAACGAGACGAGCCAAGAATGTCTTGGAAAATTATAATAAATGATAAGCCACATGTTACAACAGCTCTTTAATGTATCTTTTTTTTTTTTTTTTGGCATGCCATATTATAATCATAAGAAAGCCCCCATTCAATTTCACTCAAGTTAAACTCACCCAAAAATATATATCCGTTAAAATTATGATAAAATGTAACCAAAAATAATTGTTTCTTTTTCACAAAGATGTTTAAAATTTTTAAGTGTGTTTTAGTATATTTTTTTACGGTTTTTTTGTCTGTTTAGTTTTGTTGCAGTTGTTCCATTGAATAAGCCCACTTAAATCTGTTGTACAAAATAACGAAAATTGTATTATCTTTTGCTGTTTTTACACCAATTTTTTAACTCTGTCTAATGTGTTTGAAACATAAGACGAAGCCAAGTTTGTTGGAGCAAATTGAATATTAAATAATGTAATATATTATCTTGAATATTTGAAATAGTTTGTCGTCCAATCTTTACGTCAAAGAGCAGGAAAGAGGAGGCTCAGTCTCAGTCTTAGTTTTAGTCACATTCTCGACAGGAAGTCGAGGCAAACGTGCTGTATGACTTACAAGTGCATCGTTCCTGGCATACTAAATTGAGAATTGAGTTATTTAGTCGGCATTGGCATGCGTAATGCATTAGCCAGCGCCTAAAACCCTACAGAGAACAGGCCAAAAGGGAACAGGGAATTTGATTGGTATTGGGATTCGGACTACCTGAACTACCTGAGCCTATCTATTGAACCATCTAAGGAGGGTCTCACTTCTGTGCTGTGTTGTTGTTCAGGTAACCCGACGACGCTTGGCATACACAACTAATTGCTAATTGGATTATGTCTTACTCACAGACAGACAGAGATAGAGAGAGGGAGAGAGCGAGAAAAAGAGAGAGAGTGTGTAACATTTAGACACAGGCAATGACGTGTGCCAAAAGGTCAATGATACGTGCATTTGCCTGCTTGGCCAGAAACGCCTTTGGCTCTAATCCCGTTGACTAGAGAACTGTACACAGAATACACAGAGAAAAACTGCTTATAAATATAAAAATACAACTATTTTTTAGAGACACATAAAGTAAAACTACAATAAGATAAATATGAAAATATGATACTAAACAACATAAATAAAATAAATTAAATCAATTAAAAATAATGTACAAAAATAATAATAGTAATAATTCATGCATCACAATAGATTATAGAAAATTTAAATTGTAACTAAAATGAAAATTAATTTTACAACTGAAAACTAAATCTTAAATTATTATAATTTGCTACTATTTTCATCTTTTTAATATTTGTAAATTGTTTAATCTTAATATTATTTTAAAATCAGTTATTATAATAGTGACTAGTGCCTTAAATAAAAAGCGTTAGCTTGTAGCACTAGGAATCGAAATAAAGAAATTAAATTAAATTAAAAATAAATATATTATTAACAATATTAAAAAAATATTAATAATAACATTAATGTTAATATTTAAATTCATATAAATAATAATATAAAAAATAATTATAGTTTTTCATGTTTATTTTAAGAAATATTGTCGTTAAATTAAACACAATATGAGAATAAAATGAAAATCACTTGGCTTAAAAATAGTAAAAAAAATTCCAAAAACATTTGATTGCACTGAAAAAATCAGGAACTGTAATCATTTCAAATTTTATTATAAAAACTTCTTGCTCAAAAATTATAATAATTGGTTGAGTTGTTAAGTTTAAACTCCAAATTAATTATTCTTTTATAAAACTTGAAAATTAATAAATATTAAAATTAATATAGGCTTTTTCTCGCTGTCTCAAAATTACTTTAAGTAAATGATTTGTTTTAATAAAAAAAAAGAAAACAAATAATCATTAAAAAATAAAAAATGTTTGTATAGAGCCCCGATAGTCAAAATATTTGTGGAAAAGCAATGAAATAATCGTACTTGAATCAAATATTTCTTAAGCGACTAAAATATTTTGAGATTAACGAACTTTTTTTGGTTTGATTTTAATCCCAAATCCTGGATTTGTTTTCTGTGCATAGTCTATTCCATAGATTATTTCTTCACTCCCCTCTGGTCTCTTTTTTTTAATTGACTTGCGTGCCTCTGCAATTGCATAACAATGAGACGACGTTCGATTTCGTTTTCAAGTTTCCTCCCCATTTGGTTCTTTCTTTTGCGCATTTCCTGATTGCCGACCCCAATTGTCGTGGTTCGTGGTCGTTGACGTTCCGCAAATGGTCTGCACAGACATTTTGGCCGTGTTTCTGTTAGTCTCTGTGTAATTGGTAATGCAAAAAGCAACAGGACAGGTCAATTGTCGGGCTCGGTTTTGGTTATTGGGCTTGGAATTTGGAATTGCGATTAGTATTGAGAATGTGTAGCGTCTGTTTCTGTTTCTCTCAATGTTTAATCAATTTCATTTTTTCTGGTCTATTCCATTTGATTCTATTTCTGGCTAGCCAATTGTCAATTGTTTTTCATTGCTTTTCATTTGGTTTCTCAGTCTTTAATTGTATTCAACTTTGCATAGCATTCTTTTCCTTCTCTGTCTGGCTTTCACTTGATTCCCACTTACTTAATTTTCCCACACTCCATATTGTTTAGCCGCCCACGAGGGCCACGCCCCCTCTTTTTTTAGCCACTTATTCGTACCTTATTTTTTTCCATGCATTTTTCCCACCATTAAGCCCCAAACTATCAGCTGCAGCTCATCAACTCTGACAAGAGGCCAAAAAAAAAAAAAAAATAAAAGTGCATCCACAGATTTATTTTACTTTGCTCCTCTCGTTTGTCCCTTCGTTGATTCCTTTACTCATTCAGCCAATTTTCAGCATTTAACCAAATAAACCGACTGTCTTCTTCTTCTGCTTCATTCCCCCCAATTCCTCAATTTCCCCCCTTGATTCCTTCAGCAATTTTCTCTGCATTCACTTCCATCACATTCACATGATGCTCCTTGGAACCTCTCGCAGAACCGTGCGTTGGCGTCATTATCAACATTTTGCCTACCCCTCGCCCCCCTTTTATCCCACCTCTGCTTCTGCCCCCTTTTCCCTTACTAAACTCTGCCCCCTTCTTTAGTCCACTTTACCTCAATTTTGCACCATTGTCGCTTCTTCTCGTCTTTTTTTACGCGCTGTTCTGTTTGCTGTTTGCTGTTGCCTGAGTGATGAGAGTTACCTTGACTAAATTCGCAATTGTCATGGGCGTCGCAGAGTTTAATACACCCCTTGAAAAGGGGGTGAAAAGAGAGAAGATCAATTTCAAAATAAGCTTGAATAATTTGTAGAGGCATCTTTAGCTTTGTATAGACAATAGAATTCAGTTCAAAATTTCAATCAGTCGTGTTGTAAAATTTAACGTGCATTTATAGTGTTGTAAAACGAATTATGCAAGTTAAAATAGTCGTTTTTCTTAATGTTACTGAATTATTTAGGTTGAACTAAAAGATTAACTGAAATTTATATTCAATTTGTTACAAAATTGAATTCGAAATAATAATTAATTTGAATACTTTATTAAAAATAGCTAGTGTTGTAAAACGTATGAGATACCAAAGTTTACAATAGTTTTGGAAGGCATCTTCAACTTGAATTTTAATGCAGCTTGTTATTGAAAACATCTTTTTAAAACAACTGTGTTTTATAACTTATCCCACATAATCAGTGTTGAAAAACGCTGTATAAACTAAAAGTTATTGAATTGATTTTGAGTTAAAACGATAATACAGCTTATTATTGAAAGCTGAACATAAAATGCTATTTAATTTTTCAGAAATAGTGCTGAACAACAGATTTTAGAAAAAGTTTTACAAAAATAGTGTTGGATAATTTTTCTTTTTTTTGCAATTGGTTAACAAAGTTTACACTAGCTTTTCTTGGATTTAAGTAAACTTTTTTCATTCGGAAAGTTAACTTGAACTATTTGCATTCCCGTCCCCCTTTTGGAGGGACGCCACTGTGCGTCCTTTTGGCCGTCTGTCATCATCGAAACGTACGCAAAACTTTGCGAACTTGCCTGCAATCAAAACTGACTGCTGCAAGGTTGTTTCTTTACTCGCCTGCTCTTCTCTTCTCTGTCCTCTCCCTCTTCACCTATCGCTGTCTGCTGCACTCTTTGGATGGGGGCATAGTTTAGCGTACATTTTCATAATTTTATGGCAATTTTTCACATGGCACACTCGGCAATGCGGCAACTCTGGCAACTCTCTGGCATCAGCAGCTTGTCTTACAATCCTGTAAAAACGTTCGGAGCACTTTTAGCCTCCCTCCCCCGCTTTGCCCCCAAGTTGTTTCCTGGTTCCCAGTTTCAAGTTGCCTTTGTTTGCATTTTAGTCATGAACTTTTAAACATTTGTCATGCATAATTTGAGTGCCAAATGTATTGGAAAGAATTTTAAATTGATTGTTATTGTTGTCAGTTGTGGAGTGGAGTGAATTCAGAGGGCGTGTTGGAGTTGCAAGTTGAACATTAGTCAGAGAAGAGGACAGAGAACAGACAGACATCACTGTCAATAATTAGCTTAACCCATTAATAACACCAGCTGAGTCAGCAAATGGTTACTGATATGCTCAAGGGGTTAAGGTTGCCCAAAAAGGTAACGCATAGGGGTCACTTTGAGTGTTGTTAGGGCTTTAGCTGGTCAAGATTAATGATGGTAGTACTGCCTGCAACTACAGCTTCTTCTCCTGCCCTTTTCCCCTGCAACTACAGCTTCTTCTCCTGCCCTTTTCACTACTAAAAAGTAAAAGTTCATTCACATTGCGTGCTGAGATTCCAATGGATAAAGTAACGGAGTAGACAGACAGGACGGACAAGTTTATGGTAGTATACGTAACTTATGGGTTTATCTTTACTCTCAACTTGTTTCATACTGTTGTTTTTTTTGGCGCTTCATTTGAGCGAGAGAATCGGATAAAAGGAGAGGTGAGAGAAAGCAGGAAGTGAGAGAAGCTGGGCAGAAATGACTCACAGAGTTGAGCGCGTGTCGTGTCCTCAATTTCAACTGAAAGCCAACCAAAAAAATGATGAATAAATTTTTGTGGAAAGTAGGGACGAATCATCAGGAGTCCGTTTTAAAAAAGAAATGTGTAAAAATCTTTCATCTTTAATCTTCTTGTTGACTCTCATCACATTTGTATGCTGTATACTAAAAGGTAAAACAAGACAGGACGTCAAAATAAATAAAATATATATGCGTGAATAATTTACAAAAGATAAAAATAGTAAAACTTGTAGATCAATATACATATATACAAAAAAAATTAATTCAAAAGACGTTAATAAAAACATAAATAAATAAAAATTAATAAAAATAAATAAATAGATAGGTATAAATTAAAAACATAAAAATAGAAAAGAATAAAAACAGACAAAAACAAATATGTTTTGATGCAAAAAGTTTCTCTAAACAATTTACAGTGACTGCAGTGTTTTTTTTTTTTTTTTCAAAAATTTAGTAGTAGTAGCTAGTATTTTTTTTATGATTTTTTGGATGGGATGATCTCAACAAAATTTTATGTGAAAAGGGAGAAAAAGTGGTTAAAGTAGTAATTTTAAACAATTTTCAAAAAAATTAAAAAAGTACTAGCAAAGGGATTTTTGAAAAAAAAAATTTTATGTCACTGTTAGAATTGTTCCAAGAAACTATTTGCATCAAAACATATTTTTTTGAGTAGATTAAGTTTAGTTTTGTCAAAATATTTTTCCGATGACTGGAATTAACAAATTCATTCAAACTTTATTTGACGCATTTTTATTCAATTTACAAATTAATTTCTTTTAATTCAATGAATTTACGTATTTTTAATTTGAAAGTATTGTATGTATTGATTTTAAGAAACCCAATCAATATTTTTTAATGAACTTCATTTTACTCTAGTCATTTCTATCTAATTTGCATCTCTAATTTTCGTGCTCACTCCCATCGCTAGAAACTAATGTTTCTTCTGTCATCTCTCGTATTTCTCTTAATAATTTTCATATAAAATCTAATTATAATGTTTCCAACTTGCATCTCTAATTGCTTAAGCTAAATTCCATCTCTAGATTTCATGCTCATCAGCCATTTTCTAGTCTTGTCTTGTAAACTCACGCTCATCCTCTCCCATCCCTACGCCCATCTCTAGTGTTCATGCCTTCACATCTTGATGAGTGTTGTAAAGTTTAGTATTTTACCTTCTTTGCCGGGCTTCCAGCGAAATGATTCGACATTGTCTTGAGCTCATCTCGTATCTCGTATCTTGTGTCTGGTGTCTTCTCCTCTTTCTTCCTCGCGTTCTTTATGCTTTTTAAGCTTTTGCAACAGTTCCAAGTAAAGCGCATAAAACGCACACAGATACGAATACAGCTAAAGATGCAGATACATCTACAATTACAGATACATCTGACTGCGACTGCGATGCTTAAATTTTGCTGATTCAGTTTTGGCATTTTGCGGATTTAGTTACTTTTTTTTTTTGTTTTCTGTTTTTGCATTATTTTACGAGCTTCTGTATTGAGTTTATTCTTCGTTGCTTTCGCTTTATTTTTGTGTTGAATTCCATTTATGGTTGGCTTCCTTTTTGCATCCGCCTAGGCAAATTGTTGGGCGCACAATTTAAAACGAGTTGCACACAATTAACCTGACGAATTACGAGCTTCGACTTTTACGAAGACAATGCGGAAAACTCAATTTACAATAGACTATAAAACAAAATTTAAATAGACAACTCATAAATGTCAATAGATGAATTATAACTTTATTTTATTGTAATTTTCTAAGTCAAAAGAAAATATTTTTTTTTATTTATAAATACAAGTATAAATTATTTTTACAATTTAATTTTCTTTTGACATTAATAGCCAGGTAAAAAAAATGTCTTTTTAAGACACTGCATAAATTTTAATAGATTCCCAAACTTTGTGATACCGAATGAAATATTGTACTAGATTTTTTTTAAACAATTGTAGTATTAATATGTTATAAAGGCAATAAAAAATGTTACTTAAATTTTTCATTTATAAAAAATTAAAATATTTTCTAAAATATGTTTTTGTACTATTTTAAAAAATGTAAACCATTTTTTTATTATTATTTTATTTGTAAAAAATATTTTAGAAAATCTAGAAAATTTTTATAAAACAGTCACATATTTTTTTTAATTTATAACAAGTTTTATATTGCTGAAATTGAGCTAATGTATAGCCAAAATCAGCTGTAGCTGTCTGAATACAATGCTGAATACAGTTTTCCATCAAGGCTAGAAAATAAAGTGAATTTCTGAAAGATAATAAGAGACTTTACATTAGGGCGCTGTACTTCTTCCAATTGATCTATATTAATCTCTTAAAATAACAATAATAAAAAAAAATGTTTTCTAGTGTTAACAAGCCCTAAAAATGTCTGCAAAAAAGAGCAGCAATAAATTGCAGTGTTAATAGATTAAAATTGAACTGGATTGCAACTAGAGCAACCTTCCAATAATTCCCTAGGCTGTCAGAGGGCACATCAATTCGATTCAATTCAATTCACACCCATGGACAGTTGGCTGTGGCAATTTGGCAATGAAATTGTTGTTGCAACATTTTGTGCAAACGGCAATTAGAGGGTGTGGAAAGTGGCAAAGAGGGGAAAACAAGGGAAAGTGGGTAGGCAGTAAATTGCGAAAATGTGTGTGTCCTTAAAAGGCGCCTAGGGATGATGGAAATGCCAAATGATTCTCAACCCTCTGACCAACTAGCAACTAGCAACTACAATAATACTTATTATATGTCCAGCTTGTCTGTTGAGTCTTTTTGTATCGGTTGACATTTGATTTCTGACGCGTGCCGCTTTAACGGCCTTTGGTTTTGTCTCTAAGTAGCAGCAGGAGGAGAAATTATGTTCTACACTTGGAAAAATAATTAAGAATTCTGTATACTTAAGACATCAGATATTCAAGTTAAAAATCTCATTTTTAGTTTGCTTTTCGCAATTATCGGTAATTTTAAAATAAGATTTTTCTGGGTTACTTTTAGAGCGTTTCTGGGCATCATTAAAGCCTGTAAAAAATCGAAACATATTAGTTTAAGTACACAAAAAATCGGGAACTTATCTAAAAATGAACTTACTTTTAGTGTAAAAATATTCTCAAATTTATTTTCAATTCAATCTTGAAACTTATTGGATTAATTACACAGCATTCTTAAATTTTATGAACAAATGTTTAGTATAAAAAAAAACTGTTTGTTTCTGGAGATATTTCAATCCAACTAACAAATTTTATTTTTGGCCTTTTCTTATACATAAATCCTGACTTAGTTTTTGATTAAAATGGGACTATTAAATCATAAAGTTGTCATTGGAATTTTAAATTTAAGATCGTTTTATATTTAATAATAGAATTATTGCACACAATAATCTTTAAATTTTTAAAAACAAAATGATATAAATTCAAGTTTTCTTTGACATTTTTTACATTTCTACATCTCTAGTTTTCTTCCGAAAAATAAAATTTTTTAATTTTAGAATGTCATATGTATTTTTCTCAGTGTAGAAATCGAGCACGCTTCGTGCCACAACAAGAGGAGTGTGCCCCATTTTGTCTCCTGCTTTTTCCTCCTACTCCTGGTTATTTTTATTTTTATGATTGTTTTAATTTTGTTTGTTGCAAACAAATAGGCGGAAAATTTGATGACGTTGCGACGTTGCGTCTGCCGTACGCATTTTAGTTTTTCCTTTTGTGTTGCGTGTTGCAACCAAACAAAAAATTTCCATCCAAGTTTTTCCTCCCTCGACGCGTGTTGCGGCCCCATTAATTTCTTGATTTATTAATTATTCATTTCAGGGCAAAACTATGCAGAATACGTGTGCCTTTCCCTTTTCTACACTTTTCTTTTCCTTACTCTATTTTCCCCATTTTCCCCGTCGCAATTAGGAAAGCATAAAGTCGGCTAATTCTAGGGCCAATTCTGCGCCCAATTCTCATGAATTGCGCTAGTTAATTGGTTTATTTTATGGGTCTTTTATAGAGACCTTCTTCCCAAGACCCAGTTCCTGATATAACAACATTACTAGACTTATAATTGATCGCTCTTTAACCTTGTTAGGAACACAACTCCCTTGAGATTTTAACTAAACTCTTGTCTGCTAGTTCTTTAACAACTTTCTTTCTACTCAATTTCTTTTGACTAAAGACAGCTGCTGTTTTTTTGCAGATTCTTCAAGACTCGTCTCTCGTTTCTTTGGCATTTTCCTAAACGATTTCTTCTTGAGACGGAAGCAAACATTTTTTCTCCTTTAAATAATAATTACGGAAGACAGTGGCAACTTCCGTTTCTCAGTTTCAGTTTCTTCTCTTCGCTTTGCTGCTGTCTTTCTTTTGCTAATTGATTCTAAGACAGTCTTGACAAAGTTGTGGTCTGTAAATCTATCAAGAGGAAAAATATAGAAAGGGCTTCTTTATCTCTTTATTTGAAAGTACTTTAAGTCGATAATATAAACTGGATAAACGACGATTAAGCGTGCCTTTTGGTATTTTAATTGCGTTTTAAACGTATTTTGGATTTTAAATACTTTTCTTTTTTCCAAAAATTCGATATAAAATTCGATTAAACGAAATTTTGTTGCAGATATTTAGACAGATCGACTTACGTTTTGACGATTTTTACATTACGATTTACAACTCGATCTATAATTTGGATTTACGACGATGATTTATTTAAATGCAAACACGTTATTTCGATTTTAAACACGTTTTCTGTGAAAAAATCCGATTTAAAACTCGATTTATCGGAATTTTTTGCAGATATATCGAAAATTCGATTCGACATTTCGATATAACACTCGATTTTTCATTTGGATTTACGACCAAGATTTATTTTTAAATTAAACGTTTATTTATTAATTTTAAATACTTATGTTTTTTATTATTTTTTTTTTTAATATTTCCCTTGTCTTAAAAGCTTCTTTGCAATAGTTTCTTGCTTCTTGTGTTGATTTTTAATTCGTGCTAGTTACTTAAACTACTTGTTGTGTGACTTCCCCATCCTCTCTCTCTCTCTCTTTGCCTCTCTCTCTCCATCTCTCACTATCATTCTCTTGTCTTCTCCCCTGTCTCTCTATTCTGCCTAATCGCTCATCGATGTTGCTGCCTAATGATGTTGAAATGACTTCCTTTTGGCTGTTTTTTCTCTGTTTTTTTTGCCTGTTCTTTCATCATTTGAGCCAGCTGGCAATTTGTCAACGCAAACATGCTTCAAACACCGCAGGGGAAAACAACAAAAGCAACAACAACAACAACTACAACAGAAAAAGACAAAAGACAATCGATAAGTTTGTTTTTGGACCCGGTCGGAAGTCGTACGACATTTTGCACTCAATGAATTATAAATGTTGTTGTCGTTGTTGTTGTCGTTGTTGTTGTTACTATTGATGTTTTTTTTTAGCATTGACTTTTTTTTTATTTTTTTGAGCCTTTTTTAATTCAATTTTGCCGCTTAATGCAGCTAACGAAGCGTCACTTAATGCGATTCCCTACAAAATTCCCGCACTAAAAGCCTTTTTAACCAACAGGTGACAACAGGTGTTTTTTCCTCTTTACTCTCTCTCTCTCTTGTTTCTTCTCTCACTTACTCCCTCTATGCTTCTGTTCTTTTTCTGTTGTCCAGCGATGCGTAAAAATGTGTGTTTTTTAGTCTTTTTGGGTTGCCAATAAGGGAAAACTGACGCATTGACGAATTGCAGTTTATATTAAAATTGTGACTAACAGATACCCTAGAAATTGCTGAAGAAGAAACCAAGCTAAATAAACTACATTTTGAGACACAATTCAAAAGCAACTCAATTATAATTTAAATGATATACCCCATGCAATGCCATGCTACAGGGTATTGTTAACTTTTGTAGATTATGCTACCTGCTGGTTGATCAAGTATGAAGTTACACACAGGAAGTTGAAGTTGATGTTGATTATTATATCAGCAGTTTAAAATATATTATATTTTTTATGGGTACATGATTTTTTTATGCGGTCATTAAAACAATTGAGCAACGAGTTTTCCGGGTTTAAAACATAGGTCAAGGCTTAGACAAAGATCATAAGTGCAAAAGTTGGATGAAATGTTAATGGAGGAGTTCGTTAACTTTAGTTGAAAATTGAAGATAAAATAAATAAATTAAAATAATTGAAGATAAATATAATTTAAATGATAGATGTAATGGAATTTGCGATGCTACTGATAGATATGTTAATAAATATAATGAAGGTAGTGATGATATGAATAATTAAATATATAATCATAGTTTTAATGAAGAATGTAATATGAAACTAATGACTATTAATATGGACATAAATTTGCTAAAAATAAATATAATGATATAAGTGATGATAATAATAATGATTTTCTTAATAATAATGATAAAAATATTAATCACTGATAGAATTTATGAGAATATTGATGTTTACAGTAATAAGAATTTATTAATGTCAATTAAATAAGTGATGATAATGCTGATGATAATTATAATGAACGTTCTTATGATTATTATTTCTAAAATATAATTTTAATAAAAATTTTAAGAATAATTCGAATATAATGAAAAATTTAGAAACATATGTTAGAAATTAAAATAATAAAAAGTTAGGATAATTGTAATGCATTTCTTAATGATAATTGAAATGGTAAAATCATTGCTGACCAAATTGATCGTAATAATGATCTTGACAACAATGATAATAATAGTTGAAAAAAAACATTGAAATAAGTGATGATAATTATAATAAATTTTCAAATGTTACAATAATAAAAATAATAATTATAATAATAATTATTATGATAATAAAACTAATAATAATAATAAAAAAAAAACATTGAAATAAGTGATGATAATTTTTGATAAATTTTCAAATGTTACAACAATGAAAATAATAAAATTATAATGATAATAATATAATTAATAATAATAAAGTTATTCCAATTCTATCTAAAGAACTTTTTTCGCATTCTCTTTGAGTTCACAGCTAGTTGGCTTTGTCAGATTATTCGTATGCAAAGTATTCAGTATACAGTATTCATATTCCTATTCGTATTCGTATTCACATTCATTCTCTCATATGCTCATCAGCTAATTAAAACAATTTCCCACACTCGTTTTGAGTTTCAGTTTCAGTTGCCACTTGCAACTTCCTTTTGCCGCTTTTGATATATTGTCGCAAGTGCTTTGTTCTGCATCGCATCTTTGGGATACAGAGAGAAAGAGAAGGATACATAGAGAGAGAGAGGGAGAGGCAACCACTTAAGTCAAGCTGATGTGGTTTTATATTTATGCCCCCCCTTTATTTTTTGCTGGTTGGGGTTGCCTTGTTCCCCTGTTGCTTCTGTTTGGATTTGGGGAATGCTTATATGTCTATAAGTACATAGACATAAATATATTTATACATATTTCCCATATAGACAGAAAGATACAAGATACAAATAGCTAGCTCCCCAGACGGTATTTAGTTTGAGACAAAGCGCAGCAACAAATAATGAGCTGAGGCTGAGATACTTATGTATCTCATAGATACATCAGCACACCACACATTGTGTAAGGCATGCGACAATTACTGCCACTCTGCGGAAAAATCGAAAATTCTATAAATAAATACACGCGTATATCGAAGGGAAAAACTAAGAACTGTGAACTGAGAACTGAAAGATGCTGACGCCATTGCCATGGCCACTAAATAGTCGAGGTGTCAACTTTTCCCAGCTCTTTTCTCTCTCTGTTTTCAATACCCATTCAGCCGTCGAATCCATATCATATCTGGTGTCTATTTTAAGTGCCCCTCTAGGTGTTTGTTTTGATTGTCGAGGGCGTTCCAGTCGACTGACTCTTTGAGTTTTACAAACGTTTAAGGGCCGACTTACAAATCTCTCGAGTCTCTACAAATTTTGCAAAGTTAAAGCAAACAAACTCCTCAGCTAAAAACAGGCACAAGCTAAGAATAAGTCTGAAAGATACACAAAATATAATTACAATTAAATAAATAAAATCAATAAAAAAATATTTAAAATAATAGAAATAAAATAACAATATTTATGATTTAATATAAGAATATTTCTAAAAGATACATAAAATATAATTACAATAAAAATAAAAATAATAAAAAATATCTAAAATAATTGAAATAAAATAACATTATTAATGATTAAATATAGAATATAATATAGTTTCATATTACAGTTAAAACATAAATGAAATTAAAAACTTTATAAATCAAAATGTGAAAAATTTAAAATAAATTTAAATTAAACTTGTTCTAAACTAACGAAAAAGTTGAAATACTTTAGAAATTTTTAGAATACTAAAATATTGAAAATTTTAGAAATAAATTTCAAATAAATATCAAAAGTTATTTTTTAAGAAAAAACAAGTTTATAAAAAATTTAGATTCTTTGACAAGTCTGTTTTGCAATTGTTTTAAATATCTACAACTTGCAAGGTTAAGTCGACTTAAACCAGTTGCGAATTGTAAACCAAAATTTGTGAAAATTCTTTAAAGAGATGTTTAACAAAATTAAGGGCAATTTTGAAGACAACAACTTGAGTAGTTTTGTAACTAAACAAAGTTCCAAATGCTAAATTCAACAAATGCTTGACAGTTGAAATGAATTGCCAAACAAATTGTTAGTTTTTTTGGTTGGTTTGGTTTTCACTTCAAATTGATTGTCAAGATTGATAGGAAATGAGAACAGAAATCTTGTAAACGCAACATTTGTTTCCAGTCAAAAGACAAATTGTGTGTGTGCTTGTCTGTTTCTCTAATTCTCTGTTTCTATTTCTCTGTCTCTGTGCTGTTTAATTATGCATGGCCTGACCCTATCTAAATGCAATATATCAATGCCTACATATGAATATTTTGCCTAGACCTCGTACCCAAAACAAAAAACCAAAAAACAGAAGCCAGCTGCATTTTATCAGTAGCTTTTGATCTGCCAGCAAAGAAAATTCCATAGAAATATTGTCGAAAAACTTAATTAGACGTAGGATTGGAATTGGGAATGGCAATAGGAATTGGAATTGGAAAAGGGAATGGTATTGTGGTTGTTGGAAAATTTTTAACAATACCAAAAAAAAAGGAACAAATGGAAAATATTCGAATACACTTTGGGTTACAACATATTTTTCCAATTAGAACTGTCAGAGTTCTGTACAGAAATGTATCCTAACCCCCCCAAAAAAAAAAGCACTTTGGCTTAACGGCTGTGTAAATACAGCTGTGAGTTTTTCCCTCCCGCTTTTCCATTTCCCATTTGGCCAGGACAACAGTCGAACAGCCAAAGGTCCTCAAATGAGACGAAACGAATTAGAAACGAAATGTTAACTATCCTGTTTACATAATATGTCAATTAAAGCAACTTCCCTCCTCCCTCCCCCGGAATGTCAACTCAATTTTGGGCACAGCCAAAAAAAAAAAGGAAAAAACATAAAGCAAAATTTATAGCCAAAAATCATTGAAAGAAGAAGCATCGCCCGCTGTGTCTCTCAGCACTATTTCTTCTAGGGGGGAGAAGAAGGGAAACAACTCTTGGCATAGTTTTAATGGCGCTACGCAACAATATTATCGGATAGAGTGAGGAAGAAGAGGGGAAGGGGAGAGGAGGAGGGCAGAAAATTATTGTCATACTTGAGGGTGAGCCAAAAACATAAACAACTTGCGAATGTCGACCTAATAAATACCCTCTAAAGTCGCCGAAGTACGAGAATATTTGTGAAAATTAAATACGAGATGAAAAAAATAAAAATTATTTTTTTATATTTTTAAAATTTTTGTATTGTAAAATTGTGTTTTATAAATGAAAAAAACGTGTAAATTGAAAATTGGTTTAAAATGTCGTTTCTTTAATTTTGCAAACACTGTATTTATTTTATATACTTTTCTATTGAATTAAAATGTTTTTTTTTTAATATTTTAAAAAAAATGTAGAACAAATATTTGGAATACAAAATTTAATAACAGCAAAAAATTTTAGAAATTTATTTCAAAATAAAATAAAAATATTTTTTTTAAACGAAAACTAAACTTGATTTATAATTTTACAAAATAAAAAGCTGAGATATGTGACAAGTGTAAGAAATTTTAGAAATAAATTTCAAATAAAAATCAAAAGACTTATTTAAAGAGGTGAACTAAACTTGATTTATAGTTTTAAGAAACTTTTCTAAAAAGTTGTAGTATTTATCAGGCGATGCTTCTGAAATTTTAGCTACTCATACATTAAAAAGCTAGAATAAAAATTTAAATTTAGAAAAATAATAATTTAAAAATAACTTTCAAAAAAAATCAAAAGAACTTTTTTAGAACGACAAAAACAAATTGATAAACAATTTTTAATTCCTAGAAACCTTTTATTTAATAAAGGCGTTAAGAAACTTTCAACTTTTGGCATACCCGCTGTACCCGTTTCCATTGGCTACAGGGTATAATGAAAGCAAATAATAATTTGATTTTTGCAGCAGCATAAATCAGAGTCCGCTGTGACAATTCAAGAACAAGACAATGTTGCCCCGAGGGTTGCCAGCCAGAATCAACAACGCATTCAACAACAACAACCGAAAATCTAGGACTCTTAGACTTTTGTCTTAACTGCCTTTTTGGGAATGTATCTAAAGCGTTTGTCATTGTATCTGTGGCATGCACTTTGCCAAATTGCAAAATGTGATTTATATGCAAGCATTTCTGGCCGTCGCTTCTTAACACTTCATTTGAGTCCCTTAAAAGAAGAAAAAGAAAATGACAACTCAACTGAACTCTATTCAAAAAAAAAAAAAAAGAACATTTCCCAAGCCCATGCATTTCAATTAGCATTAATCTTTAGCTACCCATAACATTATGAGGGTGCTGCGTATTTTGGTGGATTTATTTTCGGTGGTGGTTTGGTGGTTGCCACACGGAAATCCTAAAATTAATGCGCTTGTGCCGCACTTAAGCGCATTTCTTGTACACTTTTTGTCATCGGTGGGTTTTAAGTTCCTTAATTGTTGTTTACAATTCAATTGTTTTGTTTTGGGTCTTAAGTTGGCTTACGGACTTAAGAAGTTGGCGTTACGCCACTGTGGCATATGCTCAACAGATCATCAAGATACACATCACAGGATCATGAGATATGTTTATAAATATAGAGCTCACTTTATAAGTAATTTTGTTTAGAATTCACAACGTGATTTAGATCGTGAGTTAGATAATTGTTATAAAGACCAGTTCCCAACGAGTTTTTGAATAAGATTCAATTAAAATCAGAAGATGCAAATGTTGTCATTACATTTTTGAGTTATAATTAGTAATTTTGCTTAGAATTATCAACGAGTTTTAGGTTCTTCCTTTATTTATAAAAGAAAATATGAAATTTCTCGTCTATAATTCCCAACTAGTTCAGTCTTAACACATTTGTAACTACAACATTTAGATCTTATTGAATTATTATCGGTATGTTATTTTATCTTTTAGCTATAAGTTGTAATTAAAAATTTTGGCTTTATAATTCCCAACTAGTTTTGGCATAATATACAAAACAAATTACGAGATTTATCAAATACGTAACTGCAATATTTAATTTAAATTTTGATTTTTATGCACATTAACGTGCATAAGTTGTTTTCTGCCTTTTTGTTTATAATTCCCAACTAGTTTTAACGTCAATTTTTCTATATGTATATACAAAATTAACTCTTGTATTTTTATTGCTCTTTTCTCATTTTAGGTAAGTGTCGCCTGTTCAAATCACTCAACAGTCTGGGGAAAATTAGACAGACCAAGGAAGGAAGGAAGTGAGGAGGGGAAAACGAAACTCTTTTAATTTCAATGGCAAAATCATAAATTGTAATCGACACGTGAGAAATGTTTTGTTTTGTTTTTTTCGGTAGTCGCGCATTTTAATGGCCTGTTTATGCTCCGTCATATGGCGACAAGTCATTAGAGGTGACAATGCAATGTGTGACACACCCACTACACACACTATACACGCACAGCACACACACAACACACGCACAACACACAAACACACACTAATTGCATGTCATAAATTGTAAGTCAGACAGCGACAGACACTTGAAAAACATTTCAACTCAACAACACGGCGAAAAAGAACACGCATAAATTTCCATATATGAAGAAAACTCCATGGACATGAAATGGTAAGGAGCGAAGGGGGTGTGGAAAGAGTAAGGAGGGAAATCAGGAAAAGTAAATGCTCCTTTTTCGGAGCATCAAGTTGTCAAATTATTTGTCACAAAATTGTTTGTTATGTGTGAACAACCAAAAATGCAACAACTAATTTTGACACGTGTGAAGTGTGTTAGTGTGTGTGTGTGTGTGTGTGTGTGTGTATTTGGCTATTTTTAGCTACTTTTAGTAGCAACAGTTGCTAATGTTGATGATGGTCTTGTTGTTGTCAAGCGTAACAGCTGCATTGACATTGAATATATACATACATGCATACATATATATTTCGAGTGTACTCACACTCACTCACACACTCCAAATAGGAAAACATTCAACTGCATCTGTTGTTAGTTCAAAGGTCAATTAGCTCAAGCATTTCCAAAATACACAAAGTTTAATTGATCGATTCTCAAAAACAACTTGAAATTGTTCTACAAAATTCATTCATGTTTGTCGCAATGATTAAATGAATAAGTAAATGAATGAATGAATACACTCAATTGCATTTGGTTAGTTCTAATCGTTGGCTCAACTTTTAAGCCATTTAAACTTTATTCAACTGACAGTTGTAGCCAATATTTCAATTGTTTTGAGTGTTGTTAAACATTTAAATTTAATTTGATTGATGGCTTAATTAACTGATTAATTGGTCTCAGTTGTTAACTTACAAATTTTATGACATTTGCATTTATTATGATGCATTACCAAAAGCTAATCATTTATTTCTAAGCTAGATAAAAGATAGCTCAAAGATTATTTTAAATATTTAACAACTTTAATATCTTTACAAATCTTTGTAATCTTTCTTCCATTCATAAAAAAAAGACTATCAAACAGTTGGTAGATTTTAAAATAGAAATACCATTATTTTTTGGCATTAGTTGTGGCATTTGTATTTAGTATTTATATATTTAGAACCGATTGTGTGGGTGGCCAGTTTAATTATGCTGCTCGTCAGCTGCTTGAATGAGTTTTTGTTTATTGACATGACAGAAATTCAATTAGCCTAAAACTAAAGCACAAAAACTGGGCTATCTTTTGACCTCACTCCACTGTCACTGCGGCGGCTATAAATAAAATTGGGTCCAAAACGCACAAAGCCACAGGCATTTTAACGGCTACGGGCAACTAAACTAAACTCTCAACTCAAGAGGGGGCAAATGGAGGGGAAATGAGGGGAAATTTGTGGCGCCTGCTTCAACAACAACAGCAACAACAACAATTTTTATAGTTTTGTTTATATGCGTGCAACAACAAAAAGCACAGATTTATCCAGAGCAAAACATGAATGAAGGTACACAGAGAGAAAATAAAAGTCATTCCAAAATTAAAGTTTTAATTTTTCAGGATATTATTGTTAAATTAACAGAAGATGCGAATAAAATGGCAATCACAAGGCATTAACCCCAAACTTTTTTTTGCTGTGTATCTAACACGGAAACTTGCTTCGAAATTATAAAAAAGTCGAAAAAGAGAGCAGAGAAAATAAGTTCACTTTAAAGTGTTTTGCGTCTCATTCAGGAATTGATTTTGATTTTTTTTTATAAAAATTGTATCGTCAAAAGCAAACTCTAAAAATATCTCAGGGCAACTCTCTCTTTCTCTCTGTCTACGTCTCTCTCTGTCGAAATGTGTCGCCAAAATTAACAAGAGCAAAATTAGAGAATCTAGCGTGCCAGACTTTAAGCATCCAAGTATCTGAACATGTGTATCTACGCATCTAAAATATGTATGTATATTTATAACATTTTCAACTATATTACGGGATGGAAGATGGAAAAGAGCAGCTGCTTTGATTTCTGGGTCATCTCTTTCCCTCTCTCTGTTTCCGTGTCTTGTTGTCGTGGTCAGGCCAGGCAAATGAGGTTTTAGCTACCCTGTAAGTTGGCGAAACTTTTAGAGAAGGTAGATACTTAAAAGTGTAGACTATGTAATTTAACAAATTTTAGCTAGTCATGTCTTCATTTTAAACTGTACACAGGGTATCTGTTAGTCTATAAATCAAATTTTAGTGTCTTACTGCATCTTAACTTAGTTATCCTCTATTAAACAAGCTTTTATATATGCTATCATGGATATAAATATTATAAAACGAGGTCAGCAAGTTGAACTATCTCAAAAAAAAAAAAATAAAATAAAAAAAAAAAACTATTCCTTTGACAAATCGTCAAGTGAAGAAGAACGCAACTGTACTTGCCACAAGTTGCAAATGCAGCGTAGCAACCGCAATAGACACACACACACACATAGATGCATACGTATGTATATGAGACTATAATTCATTTTTGGCCAAAATGGCAGAGAGAACGAAACGAACCCATGCGATATCTGTGCACCCAGGAGGCAAGTTTTGCCGCAAACGTCCAGCCAACTCCATTTAAACTGAAACATTATTCTTGATACTGTATTTTTTTTCTCTCTAAACTCTAGTTTTTTTTTTTTTTTTTTTTTTTTTTTTTTTTGTGAGTAAGCTAGTGCGATTTGCCACCAGGCAAAAATTGCCAATTCATGTGAAAATGCAAGAGGCGACCAAAAACAACAACTGACAAAAAAAATACACTGCAAAAAAATACCAAAAAAAATTGAGGCGAACTACGATGCGATTTTTGCTGGACAAAATATCTAAATACTTAAGCGGGGAAAAGCTGTGGAAACGAGGAAAACAGATTAGAGAGAGAGAATGAGAGAGGAGCTGGGTAGGGGGCGGGCAAAGGGGCGTGTTTAGGGGGCGTGTGACAACAACAACTCTGCCACGTGGCATTTAACGGATTTTTGTCCATGGCCCGCAAAAAAAAATTTGCACAGCACAAAAAACGATGTGACGATGCGGTGCAAAGATATCTTTATACAAGCGACACTGGAATGAATGAAGAGGGGGGAAAAGTGGTTAAAAAGGGGTGGGTGAGAAGAGGGTAGGGAGAGGGACGGGAGAGGGAACGGTTTTGGGTGGTACACTGAGTGGTTTTAGTGCGTTGCAAAACTACACGCTTCAAAAGTTTACATTGCTGTCCACACACGAGTCTTTAAATGTCCCACTGTGTGTGTGCAATGTGTGTGTGTGTGTGTGTGTGTGTGGTATGTGTTGCGTGTGTGCAATTGTATAATTGCTAGAAAAAAGCATTTTTTGAGGTGCCACCCAAAACACAACATGTATGGAAAAAAGAAAATACAAAATAGCTGGAAAAACAAAGTTAAAAAAGGCAAAGCTGAGTTACGCTATTCCAGCAGTTGAAAACAATTTTAATCGGAGAGTAGATTAATTTTCCATCTAAAATTTGATTTCTTCTCAAAAAATATTGTCAGAATTTGTGCCCTAAACTTAACGGAATATAACGACTAATCATAGCTGATGCTATCGGAAGTTAGACAGAAATTAATCGAAATTATAAATGAAACAGAAATTTTAATAGAAAATGAGATGAATAAGAAAACAAAATAAGAATTTTTTTCTATAACAAAAAAAAAAAAAAAATTCTAGAAGAATAATATAAAAATGATTTCAGATAAAAAAAAGTGGCATACAAAAAAATAAAAAATAAAATAAAAAAAAAACCAAATTAATTAAGTTAAATTAGTTTGGACGATATGATATGGTAATTAAATGGTAAATGGTCCATAATATGCGACAATCCTTAAAAAAAAAATAAGAGGCCAATGAATGATGAATTTAGGTGCAAAAATTATTTCCGGATCTCTTCTAGTTTTTTTTTTAAATTAATTTTGAAATTTCAATGCAAAATGAACTATTTACATTGCATGCAAAGCACAAATCAACTGTGCAAAACACAAAATAGTTCACAAAATAGTGTGCCGCATATTATGGACCTTTACCTTAAATTCTTCTAAAATATAAATTTCTTAATATTGCTTATATCATCAAAAATGTCAAGTTTACAGCAACCGTTTTTATGCCAGCTATCAGATATAGTAAACCAAACTGATTAATTCTACTTTATGTGCAATCTTTAGTCAAAAGTAGCAACTGTACCAAATTTCAACAAACAAGCTTCTATGGGAGTCGAGTTCACATAGACAGGCACGAACATATGGCAATGGAACTATATAAAATGAGGCCGGAAGTGGCTATTTTTTAAACACAATACACACAATTTGTGACAAAATTAGAATACTCGCAAATTGGAGAGAAAAAAGATGCCGGTCAAGTAAAATCTAAAAACTGTCAACGTTTTTTTGAAACGGATGCAGCAATTGTTTAAAATCAGGCATCGTGAGACGTGCAACAGGCAACAGGCAACAAAGTCAAACTCAATCGGTTGCATTAGTCAAATTGATTTGTAAACATACGAAAATTTCATTTTGCGCAAGCGGCAGAACAAAAAAAATAAATAAAAATTCGAAAACAATGGGCAAAAACAAATCAAATTCAATTTGCAATCGAAATCAAATCAAATCAAAAACAAAGCGCATGAAAAGGAAGCAAAGCAAAAGCTAAAACTAAAGACAACAAAGCAGATCAAAAAATATACAATATACGAGTGCTTGCAGATATTGAAAAGGATTCAAATAAAACTCAAAACATCATATAGAGAACGCATTCGAGAGCTCGTAAACAAGCAAACAAACAAACAACGAACACCAACAATGAGGCTAAAAAGACTTTTGGACCAGCTACACTGAGAGAAAAAAATTATAATAAAATTCTAATTTAATAAATTTGATTTTAGAATTTATTTTCAGGATATTATTGTTTAATTAGCAAAATATGCGCATAAATTGGTCATAAAAATAGTCTAAAAAAGCCTTAAGCGTTAGATTTCACTGAGAAAAATCTTATAGAACTTCGATGTCGAAAATGTTTGCTGAAAAATAACGGAAAAATCGTACTTGAATCAAGAATTTTGATATTACCAGAGTTTACCATTTGGCTTTGATTTTATTCCAAAATCCCAGACTTTTTTTGCACTGTGCACAAAATTGTAAATCCCCTCCAAGCTACTACTACTTTAGGCGCCCCCTTTTGTGCCACGCCCCTGCCGCTGCTAGCTGTCCAAACAAAAAGTCTCAGTATGCGAAAAGTTATTAAAACTGTCGATGGAAATGGTCATGACGTTGATTGCACATGCGAATGACAGAGGAAGCGGAGTACAGAGCGGGAGGTGTGGAAAAGGAACTGGAAAGCAGAAGGGGCGAATTCGTATGATTGTTTGTTTTCGTTCCCGTTTCATATGCACAGCACTCTCTCTCTTTAGGAGTATGTATACTCTAGTGGGCCATAACAACGGCAACTTGTCTCAAAATTGACACATAAATTGCATTGTTTATGCTACAACAATTGTGTTTTTTGGCAACAATTTGTTTGCGTTTGCCCCACTGTCGCCCTCATTCAATTTGTGCCCATTGTATGTACTTTGGTTTTTGTTCAAGTATTCAAGTCTCTCTCTTTGGGATTTGAAGAAAACCAAACACATACCAAACGATTCTTATAAACAAATTTTGTTGGCCCAAAGTTGTCCAATTGAAGTGGCAACGCCAGTTACAGAGTTGCCCAACTTTGACAACTTTTGATTACAATTATTCGGTGCGTTAAGTGTGTGTGTGCGTGTGTGTGTAGGAAGAGAAGATCACTTAAGTGAAACAAAGCCAAGTCAAGTGCTTTTATACAGTCTGAGGCCTTTTTAACTCAAGTCACTTGATAAAACATATTTTTGTTAAAAATAAATATGGTAGATATTGTTGAAAAAAGTCACGAAATGAGTGGGTCAATTGACCACAGTGAACTCGACTTTTATCAAAGTAATGCTGGTAAAATTTGGCATAGAAACTTTGCTCTGTTTAAGAAAAGTTCATACAACGATGAGAGTTTAATTTAAGGAAGCTTAACTATTTTTACAGGGTTTTTAATTCTATCGGAACTTGACTTTTGAAACAGCTAGGCTGATGAAATTTTGTATAGTTGTATCCTACAGCTAAACATTCATGAACTTGCTAAAATAGTATATTTTTTTTCCATTTTGCATATTATTTCTACGTTAATTGCACAAAATGAGTGGGTTCCTCAATTGACCTCAGCGAACTCGTCTTTTATCAAAGTAATGCTGCTGAAATGTGGCATAGAAACTTTGCTCAGTTTTAGAAAAGTTCATGAAACGAGAACAGCTTAAATTTATGAAGTTTAACTATTTTTACAGGGCTTTCATTTCTATCTTAACTCGAATTTTTAAACAGCTAGGCTGATGAAATTTTGTATAGTTGTATCCTACAGCTAAATATTTAAGAATTGGTTAAAATAGTATATTTTTCCATATTTTGTAGATTATACTTACTTAAATTGAAAAAAATACATGAGTTCATCAAGTGATCTCATTGAACTCGACTTTCAATGAAGCTATCTTGCTGAAATTTGGTACAGCTGCTGCTGTTAACTAAATATATAGCAAATATTAATTTCAAACAAATCAGTTAAATATTTCCCGAAATATTTAATTTGTGTGGAAATTAATAAAACAGAATTTGAAAACTTTTCATGCAACTGTCAACATGTACTTTTAAATTGTATTTATAAGCTGTTTATATGCTAACTTTACACATTTCTAGAGAGTATTTTAAATGTACAAAGCTATCCAATGTCAAGTCTTGACATTTAGCACTTGGCACTTGGATATTTCTCAGTTCACGCGACTCTAAAATGAAACATTTGTTGCATCGATCAACGGAGCTGACAGAATGAATGAAAGAGACGCATCTAGAATTACGATATAAACAATATTTATATGCAATAATATTTCAACAGACTGAGCGAGGCATTTAAATAACAGAGTGACAGACCAAAAGGGGGAGACAGACAGACAGACAGACAGACAGACTGACAAAGAGACAGACAGTTAGAAAGACAGACGACAGAAATTATGACAAAGCCATGACTTGGTATATTTCATAATGATGCTCTGGTTTTGTTTATGCATATTAAATGGTATCAAAGCCACAAATGCCAGCAGCAGTAATAACAACAACAACAACAAACAGTAACAACAACCAGCAGCAGCAATATTCACATCAGCAACATCAACAACAACAACAGCAACAACAATATTCACATCAGCAACTATCATACTATGACATTGTTCTAAAGCTTGAAGCTGCAATAAAACTTGCCAGCAAAAATATGTGTGTGAAATCAATTTGTCGAAATTGAGCACAGTATAAGAGAATGTGAGAGGAGGAGAGAAGAGAGAGCGAGAGAGTGGGGAAAGAAAAAGAGAAAGAGAGGAAGCTGCAAGTACACTGAGAAAATAGAGGAATTTCTAATTTATTTACATTCACTTTATATTAACTTTAGAATATTAAAAAATTAATAATGAGAATGAATTTTAAATATCAATTATAGATTTCACAAATATTTGTATTTAAAAAGTTACCAATAAGCTTGGTTAGAATTGCAATTTCAACTTAAAATTTAAATTATTTTTAATAAATTGACTTCAGATAGTTCTCAAAAAAAAAGAAAAACAACAATAGCTGTTTATATAACAATTAAAAAAAAATATATGACATTCTAAAATTAAGTATGTCCGTGTTTGAATTTATACCATTTTGTCTATAAAATTTAAAGATTGTTGTATACTATAATTCCTGAATTAAGTATAAAATTCCAGCTTATTGTTCCAATGATATAATAAAATAGTCTGATTTTAACCAAACTTATTCAGAATATAAAAGACCAAACCAAACAAAAAATCGGTGAGTTTGGTTGAAATAACAGAAACAACAGTTTTTTAATTCTCAAAATTTGGTATTCAAATTTAAGTTGAAAAATTTTTTTAATTCGCTAAGTTTCAAGATTGAAGTGAACATAAATATGACAATGCTTTTATACAAAAAAAAGTTTATTTTGAGTTAATTTAAAGTTTTTTAAATACTCACCCATTTTATTGACTCCAAAAACGTACGAAAAAAGCCAGAAAAAAACTTATTTTAAGATTTTCGGGAATTGCGAGACGTTAATTTAAAATAAAATTTGTTTCTCAATTTTAAAAATTCCTAAATTAGTCAGATTTGTAATCGTTCGTAACTTGAATCTTATATAATCTAATGTTCTAATTGGGTTTTTCTGTGTTTTTCCCAAACCTTGCAACAAATTTTGGAACATTCAAAAGTTTTTTGAACACATCAAGATATTTACATATTTAATATTAAATTTGTTTTTATATCAAGCCAGTTTAAATTGAAATTTGTAAATAGTTCACATTGGTTTAATTTCTAAAAGTATTTTTGGTCAACTGCATTAAGTTGTCATTAAATAAATAAATACGAAAATCTTGATTATTTTTTCGCTAAGTGTATAGACAGAGGCGGCAGAGATATGTGGCAACATGTCAGCATCGTTTAATATTTCATAAGGCGACAGTTAGCCAAAGCAGAGAAGCAGAGAGAGAGAACCAACTGACAGATATGGACAGTCAGCAACAAAAACAACGACAACATGAAGTAGAAAATGGTCACATGGCTCACATAACTCATTGCCCCCAAGAGATGAGATGCGATGAGATGAGGTTTGTGGAGACGGGCAAAGAGAGAGAGGCATCTATCATTGCAGCCATGCTTGAATTTCATGGGAAAAGCCAACTTATTATATGTGGGACAGAGAGCCAAGCCAAGAGGCAACAAACAGCTTCAAATGGCCAGCAGCATCAGTAAAAGGCGAAGAATTATCAACATCTAACGATTCTTTTGAGCAGCCCAAAATCAAAGGCAGCTCCATTTTAATGACTCAATTTCCTTGCTTCAGTGTTTTTTTTGGGCTTAATCAGCGCACGAAAAATCCAAATCCAAATCCAAATCCAAATGCAATCTTGAGGGCATTAAAATGCCATAAACAGGTGCTGCAATTGAGTTATTAACCTCAGTTTGCTTTGCCCCTCTCTCTTCACCCTTCTGCCTTCCTCTTTGTGCCACACACAGTGCCTGCAACAATTTTTGTTATGGTCATTAAAATGCAGCTAAAACTCGTTTTGTGTGTGCATCTGACACGTTGCAAACGTTGCAAACGCCCTAAAAATTTTTGTGTGCCAGCCACGCCCACTTTTTCTAGCTTCCTTCTTTCGTATTTTCTCACTGTGTGTTTTGTTTTTCTTTTGGGTCTTTTAGCCTATTGGACTTTCACTCTAATTGCATTTTAATTGCAATGTTGCAACATCAAATCAACGGCAATAGTTCGCTTATGTATCTTGTATCTTTGTATCTTGTATCTTGTATCTGATGCATCTTTTTCGTTTTCCATGTCTTTGCAATTACAATTTCCTATCCAACTGTCTTTTGTTTCTATATCCTAATTGCACTTGATTGGACCATCATAAATCAGTTTGAAACTCAATTTGAGCCATGAAGAAATATTTGGAAAGTGTCTATCAAATTCAAAAGATTGAATTGGGGAATAAGATTATTTTAAATTTTAAAAAATATGTGTTCTATTAATTTGATAAAAAACAAAATCGAGTTCAATTGTTTTTTTTTCAAAATATCTGCGAGTTTTACCATTTTCAAAATTTAAATAAATGTTTTTAGCTGATTTTTTTCTACATATATATAAAAGAATCTTTTTAAAAGATAACTCTCTTCATTTTTGTTTTAATATCAAAACAATAGTTATATATTATGCCCAGTTCTTCAACAAGTTCTTGTCATTCATTGAGTTTTAAAGTTTCTTCACGCACTTTTAGATCTTTTATTATTTGCAAACTCGTAGTTCTATTATAAGCTCTGACAATGCTTAACTTTTTGGCTTATTAAACTAGAGTTCCAGCTGAGTGGATTGTCAGCGAGGATAGTTCACAAATCAGAGCCAACTGGACACGGCTGCTTTTTTGGGAAGTTCCCTCCTCATGCCTCATCCTGCGGCTAGACAACTGAACTGAAGTACGTGCTGCATTTGCATATTGCATCTGTATCTGTATCTGAATCTCAAACTGTAACTGCAACTGAAACTGAAGATGGAACTCAAGTTGTAGTTAACGTTCAAGTTGAAGTTGACAGCAACGACGACGACAAAGACATGAAAAGGCAGCGCCTTTTTCATGCCATTCTTGCCCTTTAACCGTTGTTTTTTTCCCTCTCTTCTTTTTCAAGACTTGTCCGCAGCGCGTGCAAAATGTCAAGCGTGCAACCAAAAAAATACAAAAAAAATTATATGTAAAAAATAAAAAGAAATAAATAAATTTTAGCGTACCGATAATTTGATACTCTTGCGGTACAAACTAGATTTTGCTTAAAAGGTTTAATAAAAAGTCACTTTGTGTAACTTTTTTGCAAGCAGAAAAAACTTCATAATCAGTTGAAATATCTAAAATAATTAATAGATATTTGCATATATTTATTTGATATGAAATATTTGTACTTAGTTTTCATTGCATCGCTTTTTATGATCATTAATGATATAGTTGTCGGATTTTTGTTGAATTTAATTAAGGCAAAATTCCAAATAAAAAAATTGTGAGTTTTATTTAGATATGACAATAAAATATACAAGTTTGTCATGCCAAACTTTGATTATAATACTGAAAATCTTTACCTATAAAATGAGTCTAGAAGCAAAAAAAAAAAGATTTAAAATAGAGAAACTTACTTGATAAAATCTTTTGCCCAAAACTTTTTATTTCTTAAAACTATCTTAATTTGAAAAAAAAAAAAAAAGGAAAATATCTATACATAGTATGGTGAATATTCTTGAGTTTGTCATTTTATTATGAATAATGACAAAGTAATCTTCGCCTTAATAAAAAGAGAAAATATCTAGATTGTAAATTCAATTCCCCAAAATTGTTGGTTTATAAAAATTAGCCTTATTTTAAAAATGAAAATAGGTTTGATAAATATTCTTGAATTTGTCATTTAATTATTAATGATAAAAAATGTAATTATTTAAATAAAAAAAATTCTGAAAAATGTAGAAAATATTTTGATTGTAAAATCACTTGCCCAAAATAGTTTATTTCTTAAAATTAACTTATTTGATAAAAAAAAAAAATAATATATGATGTTCTTGAATTTGTCAATTTATTATTGATAGTAAAATTATTTTAGTATCGAACAAACAAAATAAAAAAAAAATATCTTGATTGTCAAATCATTTTCCCAAAATTATTTATTTAGCAAAATTAAATTAAACTAAATTTCTTAAAATGAAAATATCTATGAAGAATGTTCTTGAATTTGTCATTTTAATGATGTAGACCAATTTAAGAATTTAAATATATATTTATTTTATTTTATTTACTTATATTATTTTACTATACAATTGATAACAAAATTAAAATACTCCCCGCAAGTGTATATTCAAATAAGTAGTATGCAGCTTTGAAGTGTCTGAGAATGTCACTCGACAGCCGCAGAGTGTGACATCTTTTTTCGCATTTTGGCGAGTAGATTGTAGATTTCTATCGCCAGCATTTGACATTTCGCACTTAACATTTGCCGCAAAAGGAGTCGAGACTCTGCATTCTTCAGTCTACAGTCTACACTCGAGTCGAGTCTTGTGCTTGTTTAATGTCACAGTGTGGCACAAAATTGAAGTTTTCTCTGCAATGCTGTTGATGATGACAATGCAGTGTCAATGCAGCTGCCACATGCACCATGTTGCACTTGCCACAACCTCAACTGGCAACAGAACTAGCACGAGGTCAATTTGTGGTGGCGCTTAATAATTGCGCTAAATTGAAAAGAAAAAAAAAGAAAAGAAAAGAACAGAAAATAATAATAATAAAAAAAGAGCAACAACAATTGACTTTCATTGTTTGTTGTGCGCTGCACAGACATAAATGCTTAATGGGTATATTAGGCTGCCTTTATCAATTATTCAAGTAGCCAATAAACCAAATTTTTGAGCTTATAACGCAGCAATACAATTAAAACTTTGAGAACAAACTTTGGCTTGAAATTGTTATACACATCAAATTTGTTTATGTATTATATTTCAAAATTGCAGCTTTTATTTAATGGTTTAACCAGTTTTTTAGTTAGCCATGTGCCGTTTCACAATAAGACTTGACACATTTTGTTTTTTAGCATTTTGTTATGTTTTTTTATTAATTATCAAGTCGAAAAGTTATTAAATTTTTTGTCTACATTCAACTGTTGCAATTTGTGCTTTATGGGCAAAATATTAGTTGAGTTATTGTTGTTTAAAAGTCTGGAAACATTTTAGAATCTCTATTCAACTGTTATATTTATAATACATAATTTTAGACAAAGATTTATTATAAAACAATTCAAGTTTTAGATTTAAAAGCATTTTTTAGACGAAAATTCTTTAAAGTGTTGTGAAAAAAATCTTAATCGTAAGACGTTTTAACTTCAAAAATGTTTTTCTCTGGTATGTATTAAATACATGGAAATATTCAAGAACATTTTTTTTGTTTTAAAAACTATTCTTAATGCTGTCTAAGCTTTCTTTCTACATGTTTTAAATCATTTTCAAATCCATTTGACAACTACAACTCTTTGATTTATCTTTAAATTCGCTACAATAAATTTATAGAGCATCTTGAAGTCGCGTTCTTTGGCATTTGTTCAGCTGTTGATGCGTTTTGCAGAACTAATACAGTAAAAATCCCAAGAAAGCGCTCAATTTGCTGGGCGTGTCCGCTGTCCTCGAGTATAAAGTCACAAACCACTGAAGTTTCCACAAGTCACGCACATTAAATAAACCAACAACAACCACGACGACAACAACTAACAAATAAGTAGAGAAAAAATCAACGACAGCAAGAAGCAGTAAAAGAAATCAACAAAGACTGAATGGCTGAAAGAGTATTTCTCCTAATTATTAATATTGCTCGCTTGTCGTCGTCGTTGTTGTTGTTGTTATTCTTGTTGTTGTGGCATTTGCGTTTCTGCATTTTGTGCTTGGTAATCCAGCTAAGTGGTTCTCATGCCCCACCGCCAAACTCTGAATCCAGAATCCTCTATTTCAATCCAATCTCCTCTATCCCTTTTTGTTCCCCTTTTCCACTCGCTTTGCAAATTTTGCGATTCAGCAATGTGAGAATTAAAAATTATACAGAAATTTATCTTTGGTACTACGAAGATTTTATGCCCTTATTCAATTTGTAACTGATAATGGAAACATTTAATATTCATAATTAATCATTATTAAATGTTAGTCTGATTTTTATCAAATTTATTCGATTTATTCGGTAGCCCATTAAAATAAAGAAAATCACCCTATAAACTCACTTCGTTATCATGATCAAGAATTTATCAAATTTTTAGGTGTTATAACATTTCATTATAAATTTATAATACCTTCTGCAAGAGTATAAAAAAACAAACAAAAAATATTCTGTGATTCTGTGAATACTCCAAAACTTGTTTAGTTTGCATCTTTGCTTCCGTTCGCTTCAGTCTAAAGATGATGTATCAAAAAACAAAAAAAAATAAACAATAAAAACGTGTAATTCATTAACTGAGTGAAGAAATAAATTTGGCATAGTTTTAGCGCGCTGTTCCTAACATTTGTTCTTACTGTTAAGTAGCTGTAAGCCATGATTATGGAAATAAATAATGTCAGAAGAGAATCCAACCAACTCGAATTTATTTAAATAAAAATGGCTTCGATTACTTGTCATTTTTATATTTTGTTTAGTGATATTTTCATTAAAATTAATATTTTATTTTCATAATATTAAATGTTACTAAATTATTAAAATTATATTTTCAATTTAATAAAACTATAAACGATTTTATATTTTAGCAGCTTAAATAAAATAATTGAACATAGAAATTGTTTATATTTGCTGTCAAAAAATTATTTATTTACAAAATTAGCTGCTGCCTAAAATTTAATAGTAAAATCAAATCTCACTAACAAAAATCTAACTACAACTAACTTAAAAACTTTTACAACTTCTCTTCAAGCAAATCCACACATTAAAATTCCCAGTTTTAACTACAATCTTACAGCATATAATTAATGGATGACTGTTAATCAAAGATAACATTGAATATACTGTTAACAGTAACAGCGTCACATTAACAGCGCTGTTTAAATTCGACAAAATGATTTTTAAAAGTCGCTTTTAATAGTTTGTTTAGTTGGCCTTAAGGATGAACTGAAGACCCGGTCAACAAATTGTGAAATTGCGAAAAGTGCTAATTAAAATACTCATGAACAAAGTGTGGCCTGTGGTGGCATTTGGCAACACTGAGAACTGTCAGTGTCAGTGTGTAATTGTAACTGTAACTGGAACTACGGGTAACTCGCTAACTATGTAATTTCATTTTGCAAGTTGTTGTCAAAGTGAATCCCCCCAACGCATCAGCATAAAACTATGCAAACCGATTTTCTAAAACATCAGACAGAAAAAGAGGGGAATTTATGGTTGGAAAAAGGGGGCAACGTTTAATAATCGTGACATTTAAAATTGTTCAACTTTGGCAACAGGAACACGGAAATATCAGACAGGCATTCTGCAGTGCAGTCGAGTCCAGTTCAGTTCACTTCACATCACTCACATTTCAGTGGGTGACTTTTTGACTGAATGAATGAATGAATGGAAAATTTACTTCTCTCTCTCTCTTTCTCTACCCACAACACATATCATTTTATATAACGTGCCCATGTCCAGTTGAAGAACATAAAAGGTATCGGTTTAACACAAAAATTCGAAAGAGCTAGACTCTGAGATCCTTGCTAAGAACATACAAATTAATTCATTAATTTTTTAAAAATTTAAAAAATAACAGGAAAGTCTACAAAGAACAACAACTATAATCATCAATTTTTTGAAAAAAATTCCAAAGTTTTGATCATTTCTTTTTAAATAATCTATACGTTTATTAGATCCATGCATGTTGTACGGTGAAATATTTACAGAGAACTGAAAATAATACAGAGTATATATAGAGACTTTATGTTTAGCATATTTCATAACTGCGAGACTTAACATAGTTATATCGATATTTGACAATTTTAAATTATTTACTCACAATATAATAATTAATTTTGAAATATTATACCTCACCACTCAATAATGATTGTTCTTTGAGTTTTATTTTTTTGTCAAAAAAATAGCGACAATTTTTGTTCAAAATTAAAGCTCAATTTGTAATTTAATATATTTTTCCAAATTAAAAAAAAAAGTTAAAAGTTTCGTCCTGGCTCACTGAGTAAGAAATATATAAAGTTTCTCTATGAAAAGTCAAAGTTCAAAATCAAATCCGTTAAGTTTCGATATTTTTATTGAACAATTCAAAAAATGGCTCATAAAATTAGTTTTTTATATTTGTGAGCTTGAAAGGAAGCTTGGTTAATTTAAACAAAATTTAAAAACAAAATAAATTAAATGAATAAAATAAATAAAAAGAATCAAACAAAAAAAATAAAAACAGTTAAGATTATTAAGGAAAGCTCTGTAACAAATTTGGAGTCTCCAGCTCTCACAGTCTCTGAGATCTAAATGCTTAAACAGAGAATCAACGTCTAGACCAAACGGCTGGCGTAGACAGATGAAATTTTCACACAACATACGTGTGAGATAATTTCATTGTGTAGTAAGCGATTTGCAAAATTCGACATGTAAGTGGGTCAAATGTCAGGAAATTGCTTAGTATGAAAAACATTTTTGCTTCTTCAGATATCCTAGTCAAACAGATTGTATGTTTGGGACTGTCTCTTACATCCTGACCAAATTTGGTCAAAGTCAGACTACTATATCAAATAGCTGCCATAGGAACTAGGGGCGGAGCCCCCTAGTATTATATAAGATCGGAGATCTCTTCTTCTTCTGCCTGTTGCATAAATTGCCACAAAGTTATGACACTCGCTTATACTTTGGATGTACCGTGTATAAAAAGTGTTGCACATATTTTAGACGTTACTGCAAATTAAAGCAACAGCAATAGAAATAGTAAAAGAGAGAGAGAAAGAGAGGGAAAGAGAGAGGAAGAGAGAGAGAGAGGTAGAGACTGTCAAGCAGTCAGCAGTCAGTTGAACAAAAACGGAAACCGGAAACTGCCAGAGTTGCCAGCCGCTTACCGTTTCCCGTACGATGTGTGTGTTGGGCAACTAAACCGGTTGAAAGAACCCGCAACAGAGAGAGAGTGAGAGAGAAAAACCGGACAAGGAAGGCGGGGGTTAAGGAAGGGGTTTTCGTTGGTAAGGGGTTAACCCATTGATAATGTCAGCCAAAAAAGCGATGAAGAAGAAGAAGCAGGAGTTGAAAATAAAAGTTTTTTAATGTTGTTTATGGCGAGAGAGCGCGCTTACAAAGTCAGTGATTAAATTATTTATGACAGCTTTAAAATGCAGAGTTGCTCCAGTTTTGGACTTTTGCAGTACTTTGGCCATTAAAATGCCAAGAGCCAGTGTTGCCAGTGTTGCCAAATGCGGTTGACAACAACAACAACAGCAACAGCAAAAGGAACAACAATTGCAATAGTAATAAACATTTACGCTGCAAGTGAAATTAAGTAACAAAAAAAAAGAAAGAAGAGGTTTAATAGATGCAAGCGCGGAGGCGTTAACGTGAAGTAGGCGTGGCAAGAGGCAATTCGCGAATGCGCCTGCACTGATAAAAAAAATGGATCTAAAATCAAGAAAATGCATCGAGATCATGAAAATCTTGAAGCAAGAAAACACATCTCGATTCTAAGAACATTTCAATTAAGACCAAGTTCTTATTTTGATGATCATAAATTCTTATATTTTCAAGACCACAAATCTTTGTATGAGAATAAAACTTATTATTCTTTTAAGAATATATGTTCTTATTTATAGACCAAAAAGTTTTGAATACTCAAGACAAAAAATCTCAAATAAAGATTAAGCTTCTTAACATTTTAAGAAGATTGACGTAAGTTTTAGTTTGCTTGAGGTCTAATCTGTCGAACCAGAACCAGTTGTGAATTCTAAGTTTCAAAAATTGTGTTGCTGTTAAGAAAAAATGATCTAAGATTTTTATTCTTAAATTAAGAACTTAGGATTTTTTAGGATATTATTCTTAGTTTTAGTAATTTGGTATTAAAATATTCTTGTTTCAAGAACAAAAAATTTAAGATTAATGTTCTTAATTTTTGAAAGTGGTATTTTTTTTCAGTGTGGCAACACTGTTGTTCATGTTCTTGATGATGATGATGCTGAGCCGACAATTGCAAACAACATTGTTGGCGTTCCCTACTTTTATTGTTGTTCAGGTCACAGTCATGCCCCCTTGAACCCCCTGCCCCCTGCCCCTTGTCCCCCTGCCCCCTTTCTCTTGCCACATTCTCCATTGTGTTGTCGCCTACAGTTTGCAGTTTACATTTTACATTTATGTCACACGAACTGTGTTTTGGACATCGCGTGCCGTGTGTCCTTGAAACAGCCTTACACACACGCACACACACACGCACACACACACACACACAAACTGGCATTGTGCAACACTAATTGCGCATTTTAGAACACTTTCCTTATGGCAACGGCAAAACATTGTGCACATTTTCAAAATGATTGCTGGCTAGCCTTTATTAAAGTGCCAAAAAGTTTTCGCAAAAGTATTGCACCCATAAACGGTTATGGCACTTGACGTTTACCAACACTGTGTGCGGCAAACACGCTGATTATGCATTCAGCTGTTGATGAGCAAAAACTTTGCCAATTGCGTTGCAACCTGCACAAATTATCGCTAAGGACATTTATGAAAACTTTTGGCTGTAACATTTACCAACACTTGTTATTGTAACATTTATCAACACTATAGACTTTAGGAAGATAAAAATTTTAGTGAGTGAATTTATCAATTTTAAATCTTCTTTTATAGATTTTTGAACATTTTCATATTTAACTCGGCGTTTACCAACACTGCTCGTTTGTGTGTGATAACTCACTATATAAACTAATAAGTGTTATGCTTGAGTTGATAAAACTTTGCTTAACAATTTTTGCTGTGTAATAATTTATTTGCTTCTAACTGCCCAACAGTTATATTAACGTTTATCAACACTGCATATTTTTGTCTAAGTTTTTTATTGTAATATTGGAATTAATGTTATCTTTGCTAAAAACTTCTTGCTCTGCAAACATTGATTTGCTTCTAATTCCCTAAGTAATTTCGTTTACGTTTACCAACACTGATCAACTCGCTATATAAGTTTTTTCGCTTTAATGTTTGAGTTGATAAGACTTTGTCAAAATCTTCTTGCTGTGCAATATTTTCATTACTTTTCAATAGTTATATTAACGTTTACCAACACTGATTTATTTTGTGTGATAATTGTATCTATAAATTAAGTATTGTAATGTTTGAGTTGATAAAACTTTACCAAAATCTTCCTGCAGAGAAATATTTGACTTCTTTCAATTTCTTAATAACTTCGTTTACGTTTACCAACACTGCTTTCTCTTGTGTGATAATTGTATATAAAAATAAAGTATTGTAATGCTTGAGTTGATAAAACTTGGCTACAAACTATTTGCTGTGCCATATTTTAATTGCTTCTAATTTTCACAATAATTTCGTTTACGTTTACCAACACTGCACTCGCTTGTGTTTCTGTGTAGTAGCTGCGCGCTACACTTTCATCTTGCTTGGCTGCGTAATTAAAAAAAGCTGCCACTCCGACAGTCGGTCGGCAACAAAGTTGGCGGCATTTCTAAAGGAATTCACTTCGATACTCCCACAAGAGATGCAACTCATAATAAAAGGGTGTATGTGTGTGTGTTGTGTATGTGTGTGTGTGTTTGTGTGTTTGTATATCTATTATTACCCATTCACATTGTGTCGCAGTTCTCTCAATCATCAATTGACTTCAATTTCTACAGCAGCAGCTCTTTTCAAGTCAACAACTTCTGCTGCACTTCGTCAATTTCAATTTCGTTTGACAGTTTCCCATTTTATAGTTTGCTTTTCTTTAATCATCCAGTGTTGACAGCGACTTTAATGAGACGTATGTACATACATGTGTGTGTGTGTGTCTCTTAAGGAGACCATTGAGTATCTTCCGTATGCTGAGAAAAACAACCCATTAGGTCGACAAATCTTCAAGGTATCTCAAGTGCACAATAAGTATTATGGCAAGGTGTTTTTTTCAAAGCTGTCTTCAGCTTTGATTCAAGATGTGCACCGTAATCAACCTTGGACTGCAAAACGGAATAACAATCAACATGCATACATATATTTTCAAAGCTGTCTTCATCAATGAAAAAAAAGGAAAATAATTGAAATCCGCTTAGTTTTTCACTGCAAAACACTAAAGTTTCTGAGCAGAACATTTAAGAATAACACTATTGTTTAAAATATGTGTTTCTAATTGCTTAAAATTGGGAATGAAGAGTTAAAATATTTATTGTGATTATTGTATTTATCAAAAAAACTAAGTTGTTGTTGTTGTTATTTTGCTCGCGAGTCTTTTTTGCGCCTTCACGGCGCCGAATAGGCAAAAATAGAGTTGGGAACAGCCGCTAGCTCCCAGAGCCACTGCGTGCCCACCGCTGGTTTAAAGCAATGTATGTGCCTAAAAGCATGCAATAAAAAATATTTAAAATTTATTTAAATAAGTAACGGGTATCCTATAGTCGGGAAGTCAACTTTAGCCTTTTCCGTTTGTTTTTTTTTTTGTATCTGAAGTCTTGACTTCACAATTAACTCGATGCATAATTGAAGCATCGTTTAGTTAAGTTTAGTTTCTCATTCTAAATAAATTATGATGACAACTCTGTAGCTTTCACTCTCTCTCTCTGTCTATCTCTCTGTTAATATATGTATATCTCTCTCTAGGCTATCGTTGAAGAACTGATGCAGTTTTAATGACAACTCGCAATGACTCATGCATGAGATGCACCTGTCTGTCAGTTGATTGCCAAACTAACTGCAACCTGGCAATATGCAAAGTTAGAAAAGAAAAAGACACAAGAAAATAGATGCTAGCCAGATGAGAAGTGAAAGGAAGATGAGGGGAAAAGAAGAAGGAGAAGAAGCTGAAGCGATGCTGAAGAACAGCTTAAGCCCGAACAGAACTGTGACAATTGCCCGCTTGTGTGTTGCCAAAGTAGACAAGTTGACCCATTTAGAAGCGACAACTTGGCGCCAGAGAGAGAGAGAGAGAGAGGGAGTGGAAGGAAGAAGGTAGAAGAAGGCCAAAGATACAAAAAGATGGCTGGAACCGAAACCGAGGGGTTTTATGGCAATTCAACATGATTTCTGTAACGATTTCAGCGCGATGCGATGCGAAATCGATGCAACTTGCAGTTGCCACATTGAGTGGAAGTTGCCACCGAAAGGACAAACAACACTGAGACAGACAGTCAGGCAGACAGACAGACAGACAGGCAGACAGTCGACAGCAATAAGTAGCCAAGTGTGGCATGAAAATGAAAATGGTAATGGGCACTGTGGGGAAATATGCCGATGACATCGATGTCAATGAGTTCAGAGCCGGAAAGGTACTGCAGGGAAATGCCTTCTGCCTTCTGTCTGATTTTCTCTCTTCAATAAAATAAAATAAATAGTCGTATAAAAATAAAAAAAAAGTCATATTGTAATGCGAATATATATTTTTCTTTTATTTGCCCAAGTTACAGAGTGTTGTATGAAGTGCCAACAGCTAACGATCTCCATCTGTCTATCAGACCTGATTCCGTTTTCCCACTTTGCCTTTCTCTCTCTCTCTCTCGCCCTTTATTTGTCTGCCATTTTCACAGATTTTTCATATAAACTCGTACTCACGAGTGTACATAAAAGTAATTTGGCAAATGTTCTTATGAATTTAAAGCAGAAGAGGAAAAGGACTCAATAAAGTTCAATATGAAATTGTGTGCGGGGAAAAATAGAGAAGTTAAGTGTGAAATGAGAAGCGGAAGGGGAAGAAAAAGAAGTGGACAAGAAAATGTTTAGATCCAAAGAAGAGTTGAAGGAAATGAAGCAAGGAAATTATAAATAATCTATGAGAGAGTAAAGAGAAGTAAAGAGAATGTGAGGTGAAAGAAGCGTGAAATAAATCAATGAATGCAAGAAGAAGTATTTCTGAGAGAAGATTTGTAAGAGTAAAGTAATGGTAAATCAAAAAATAGAATAGAATAAATATGCGATAAAGAAGTTGCAAGAAAAGGTGATGAGAGAAGCGTAGTAAAAGAATAATCAAGAGCCAAGAATCAACAACTACTAGAACTTAATGAGAGAAGCAAAGTAAAAAAAAAAGAAGTTAGAAAAATAAAAAAAATTAACAGAATCAAAATTTAAGCCAGGGAAAAAGTCAAATAAATAAACAGTCAGAAATCCGTCATAAGAGAAGCTAATAGAGAAGTTAAGTGAAACAAACAAAAACCGAGAGAAGCAAGAAAATAGTTAACAGAATCGAAATTTAAGCCAGGGAAAAAGTCTGGTAAAAAAGGAATCAGGAAGGAAAGAAGCTAATGGAGAAGTACACAAATGCGCAATGAAAGAAGTGAATGGAGAAGTAAAGTGAAACAAACAGCAGAGAATTCCATGATGTGTGAGATGATTTTTTAATTTTTTTCTTAAACAAGAAATAATATAGTCTAAAGTTAAGCAATGGAAATAGTCTGATAAACAAGACGTCAAAAGCATGCATTGAAAGAAGTGACTAGAGAAGTTAAGTGCAACAAACAAAAGAGAATTCTATGATGTGTGAGATGCTTTCTTTGCCTAGTTTGTTTTTTTTTGTGCTTAAAAATTTATTCATTTTCGATTTGTGGCATCTTATCTGCGCTGGCTGGCGATACAGGGAAAAGTGAAATATATTGCACTCCGGGGAAAGTTCACGTTTCAAATTGCAAGTTGCCAGTTTCAAGTGGCAACAACAAGTTGCAAGTTGCAAGTTATCTGCACGTTGCAAGGACTGTTGCTCTTTTTCTTTCCTTCTTATGCATTGAAGATGGCGCCAGCAAGTTGCTGCATGTCTGTGCATGCCCCATTCCTGCCTCCCCCTTTGTGCTTATCATTAAGCCATGAGCAGGGCATTTTAAGCCTGGCAATAAACGTAAATAAAACTGCAAAAGTTTCACTTAATAGAATTTAATTTTCTTACAGACAAGCGAAAGAATGAAAGTTCGAACAGACAAGGGAAAATCGGTGGGAAAAGTGCGGGAGAAAACCCGAGGCGGGGGCTTTGTATGCCAAAAATAAAAACAAGAGCTTTTTTATACACAGCACGAGAAAAATACATATTAAAATTCAAGTTTAAAATTCTTAATTTTCAAAAAAAAAACTAAAACATTTGATTTTACTGAAATAAATTCTCAAAGACTTTCAATAATGAAATTATTTGCAAAGAATGAATTAAAAAATTTGACTAAAATTAAAAAATTATATTTGAAATTATTTACTTGGTTAAAAAAAATTAATTTTATTCCGAAATTCCTGATTTTTTTTTCGGTGTACACATAGATTTTTCAATTTTCATAAACGACGGCGTTGCCTGAGTGGATAATGCGGTGATGCCACGCATGGGGGCGAGATAAGGGATGAGGGGCTAGGAGCACCCCCTCTCACTCTTACTCTCTCTCTCTGTCGCGCTTTGTGTTCTTTATGTCTTGATTGTTTTTTAGTGGATGCGCAAGTTTTTTATCTTGTCGCTGCATCTGAATCACGAATGTCAATTACTTTATCCCTCTTGAAGAGAGAACAACAAAAAGCTGTGCATACATTAAGGCGTCACTCTCTATATCTCTCTCTTTCCCTCTCTCTCTATCTCCGTCTCTGTCTGTCTATCCTTGACGTAAAAGCGAAAGTTTGTCCTTAAATTGTTGACTCAGTGCGATGACATCATCATGGCATGCTTTTAAGCCAAGCCAATGAATGAATGATACATAAATAAATAAATGAAAGCCGACAGATTTCCTCTCTCTTTCCCACCCTCTGTGTTATCGCATCCTCCATCTATCGATAAGTGCAGGAAGACAACTCTGACAGTGTATTGCCATCATACTCTTAAGTTAATTACACAAAATATACTACATATTTATATATGTATTGAAATGAAAACAGTGTGTGAGATAATTGGATAAGCTGCTTTTGCTAATCATTTGACCTTTTCACATGCTTTCACTGCGACTTATCGATAAGTCCTAACGAATTTAATTTGCCAGCATTATTTCAGTTTGTTCACTCAAAGCTATTTCTGTGTGCTCAGGAATTCATTAAATATATATTATCTCTGTCATACTCAATTTATAATCCCCTGCGCACAGTTACATTTTCCCTTTTGAAGTTATCGGATTATCGATAAGTATGAAATGCAACTGAGTGCTTCTAAAGAGCCCGTAAATTAATTAAGTACATTTGAAGAAATTAATAAGTACGAGCATATCTTGTTTAAATTCAATTGACATTTTGAATTTAATATTACAGTGAGTTATCGATAACTGCAACTCAGTCACCAATTAACTAAATCAACAGAAAGCTGTTCTAACGGAGTCAACCTTATATATCAATTTTAAGTAGCTCTCTATAGTATATTAATGTAAGTGAGCATTGAGCAACAATTATCTATAGTCTATCGACTTATCGATAACAGCAACTCACTTAATAATTAACTAAGTCAAATGTTATTTGTTTCAAGTAACTTTGTGCAGCTCTTGAAACTCTTTTGAAATAAGTATGCTCATTAGAAATTAATTAAGCACAGATTATCGACTTATCGATAACAGCAACTAACTCGATAGACAATTTGATCAAATTTATATTGTTTCTAGTAATTAAAAGCAGCTCTTGAAACTCTTTGGAAATAAGTGTGCTGATTATAAGTTAATTAATCACAGACTATCGACTTATCGATAACAGCAACTCACTCGATAGACAATTTGATCAAATTGAAATTGTTTCAAGTAACTTTGAGCAGCTTTTGCAACAATTTAGTAATAAGTGTGCCCATTAGAAGTCAATGAATCAAAGACTATCGACCTATCGATAACTATAGTGCACTCGCCAATCAACTGAGTCAACTGTACTTTGTATTTTTAAGTAGCTCTCGAAAGTATTTAGTAGTAAGTGCACCCATTATGCGGTAATTAATTACACAGACCCTCTAACACTTTTCTCACTCTCTCTCTCTCTTTTTATTCTACTTGCAGGTACGTGACTTGTGTTGCAGCATAAATTTACCCCCGTCTGATACCCAATGAAAACCAGGCTAAGTAGCATTACATTTTGGCTTGCGATGCTCCAATAATTAATTGATTTTCAATTTTATAGATGTATCAAAACGCACACACACACACAGATATTTAGAGACAGGGACTGTTGTGGCAATTGACTTGAGTGCAAAATTGTTTCCAGCTGCGAGCACTGAGCACACTGGCAATGATATTCATGGGGGGGCATGAAACTTCATGCATGCAGCAGCAGCACTTTACGCATCATTAAATGAACTGCGAAATATTTTCGCTGCCGTCGACACATTCAAGTTGTTGTTGTTGTTGTTGTTGTTGGGGCCACAACGTGGTTGCAAGTTCAATAACAAATGTGTGTGTGCTGCTTATGAAGTGTTTGCTTTTGGGATCAGTTGAATTTAATATAAACGAAATCATAGAATACTAAAAATATTAAAAATAAATATGCACACGGCGTATTGACCACATTTTCCAGCCAAATGAATTTACTCCCTCAAATCAAATGAATTGAAATTCCAAAAACCTCAAAACAATATATTTTTTTCCAAACGCTGCAAATGCTTTCGTCATATTTGGTCGCCACACATTTTCCCCAATCTCCCGCAGCAATCATCAACTGAAAATCGCTCTCCTTTTCACTCCCAATGGGGAGCATCGTTGCAATTGCAACGTAAATAGACTTTTTCAATGCACTTGACACATGCTATTAAATGGCAGCCATCGAAAGGACAAAAGGGAGGGCGAGTTATAGGAAGGCAGACAGAGATACATTTGCTATCTATCTACGTACATTTTTTATATTTATTTTCTCTTCTCTTTTTTTATGCCCACATATATCCAATATTTATATGCTGTAAGAGTCACAGACTCAATTGTTCAGCCAGCTGAAAGCAAGCGTTGCACTACACCAAGTGCTTTTCCAATAACAATTACAGGAAAAAGCTCACTAATATTTGTACAAGTTTTAGATAATGACGTGGCGGAATGCTTTTGGTTGCAGAACTTTTACACAGACACGACACACGTACAGGCAACAGTGAAAGCTCTTTAAAACTTGAACAAGTTTCTTTGCTTTCCATCTAAAATTCATTTTGAAGAATGAAAAAATGATCCTCATAATAACTTTCCTTTCCTTAAAGCTTTTATATTTATAGCTATTACACAAAAACGTCACACGTACATACATGCAGTGAAAGCTCTTCAAAACTTTAACAAGTTCGTTGATATCGAAATGGTTTAAAACATAAAGATTTAAAATAAACTGATCCTCACTTTGAGCTACATCAAAAGCTTTTCTGCTTTAAGAGGTTTCTATCAAACTTTTCTTTACTTAAAGCTTTTATATTTATAGCTTTTACACAGACTCGCCACACGTACAGGCAATAGTGAAATCTCTTAAACACTTTAACAAGTTTCTTTGCTTTCGATATGATATTAATTTTGAAGATTGAAAGACCGATCCTTACTTTGAGCTACATCAAAAGCTTTTCTGCTTTTCTAAAGTTGTTGTCAAACTTTTTTTTTCTATTCTAAAATAAGCTGCATTAAAAGCTTTTAAAGCTTTCATACAAACACGGAACAAAAACAGGCAACAGTGGAGGCTCTTTAAAACTTTTTATAAGTTTTTTGATTCCGATATGATATTAATTTTGAAGATTGAAAAACTGATCGTCACTTTGAGCTACATCAAAAGCTTTTCTGCTTTTCTAAGGTGGCTGTCCAACTTTTATTTTCTTTCCTTAAAGCTTTTAAAAGTTCTAAATGCTCTGCAATATTTGGACACATGCAAATAACTAAAATGTCGTTGATCCCAAAATGTTATTAATGTTGACAATTGAAAAAACTGATCCTCAATAAAAGCTATATCAGAAGCTCTTCTAATTTCGCACTCAAAAGCTTCCTTTCTGAAAGCTTTTACACCGATCACTCTGTGTTAAAAGCTCACTAATACAGGGACAAATTTGTAACTGTGAGCGCATTCCGCAATTGCTAAAGCCGAGTCCGATTTTCAGAGCTCGTGTGGCATGCAATATGCATATGGGAAAAACGGCTCCCTGCATCACATCGCACAAAGCGCCCGTGGGATGTTTTCGTTTATACTACTATCGGCAGCCGGTGGTGGCATGTGGAAACCTTTTTAGTGACATGAAAAATGTGCAACAGAGGGACAACAGCAACAACAACAACAATAAAAAAAAATGTAAAAGAAATAAATGCCGCTGAAATGGCAAGAAAAAATCGAGTATAAACTGAACCAAAAGTCTAAATAATAAAATCAAAATGAAATGAATCGTTGTGAAAACCTGCAAAAGCTATTGAAAAAATATTGTCAGCATCAGCAGACTGAGTGGATTCGGTGTTCGGTATTTGGTATTCGGGATTGGCATGGAACTGTCACGAAATAAAAGTATGACAGCAAAAATACACAAAAATCAAAAAAAAAGTAAAATAATAAAAAAGATGACAGAAAAGAACGCGTCAAAAGAGCGAACTGCTTTACATTGACCGCTTTTGGTCGGTTATGGAATCGGGCTTAAAAACTGCAGAGGAGAAAGTGCAAATGGGGGTAGTACTATATGTAGATATCATATAGGGAGCACACACAGATGGCATACAGATGTGAGAGCGTGGTTATGAATTGAATACGCGCACATTAAACAGCTGCCAGTTGTTGTTGTTGTTGTTGCTGTTGTTGTTGTAGCACTTACCGGGGGGAATTTGGCCTACGGGTATTTGGAGCCAAAAGTGGAATTTGATTTGATTGGATTGCAAACTGAATGCATTTGCTGGTGTTACGATTTTTGATAGCTCCGCGGGCAGCACTTAATTGCCAATGTCTACTCAATTTGCGAGCACGACGACATTGCGCCCCAAAAATTTGTTATTTATATAGCATATAGAAAAGTACGAGTACATATATATATTTCACATTTTAAATGCATGTACTGCGCTTAAAGTTGAAATAGATATGACAGAGATTTGGTCAAAACGTTTGCGAATGTCGCACAAAGCAGAATCGAAGAAAGTTTGCTTAAAAAAATATATGTTGAAATCGGTTTCAAAAAATATTTAGAAACGGAAGACATTTTATTCACATTTCTAGTCAAAACGTTTGCGAATGTAGCACAAAGCAGAAACGAAAAAAGTTTGGTAAAAAAAAATATATTTAGGATTCAGCTTAAATAAAAATTTAGATGCGGAATAGATTCTATTCACATTTCTAGTCAGAACGTTTGCGAATGACGCACAAAGCGGAGACCGAAAAAAAGAGCTTACACATAAGAGAAGACATCATGGAAGATACATCATAAAATGCTTTTAAAATTTGAGCTTAACTAAGAGAAGAACGTTTTTACATTAAAAGTTGTGTAACGTTTAAGAATGTAAGCACAAAAAAGGATTAAAAACCATCGATATATGCACTATCGATCACGTATAACGAACACCACTTCAGGTCAACTGAAGCCTGAGCATAAAAGAGTATAACATTTGGAGCTGCATAGTCGTAAATGTAATCAAAATTTATCGATAAGCAGACGCCTCTGCCTTTGGGTGACTCAATCACATTGAAGCTCTTCGTGTTGCTGTCATCACGATGCATCGCATTGGTCGCATTATACGATATTACAGAGTTCAATGCGATTCAAGCAAATGGGCACAACGCCAACAACTGGACGATGGTCTTAAGGGGGCGCCTACCAAAAAAAACTCTTCTGCCTTCAGAACCTCCATTCTACCGACCTTCCACTGCGGATGCTGTAAGCCAAAGCAGTCAGCAGGCAATGAAATTGAAGTTTATCGACATCGTTAAAATTATCTTAACGGGCATCACGAGCACAGCACACAAGATAGAACAGGATAGAACGGGACGAGAGCAGGACGAGAGCAACTGCGTTTGATACATTTTTATTACTTATAGACGCCGCGTACTCGTTCATATAAATTCACATTTTCCAGTTCATTGGGCAACGTGTTACCACAACAAGAACAACAACAACGATAACCACGATGACGATAACGATGACGATGACGACAATCTCTGAACTTAACGCCACTGCAGCCACTTTGCATAAGTGAATGAAGGGAATGAAGGGCGAAGTCGGAAAGAGAAATGCTGAGAAAATTGACACACCGCACATACGCCACATAAATCTTATGAAGGAGGGAAAACAGAACTGAAGGGTAGCATAATTCTCACGTGGAAAAAAGTGAAAAGCCAAAATAAATAAAAAAAAAACAATTGGGAAAGGCTATAGTCGAGTTTCCGACTGTAGGATACCCGTTACTTATTTAAATAAATGAAAATATTTTTATTGCATACTTTTAGGCACTTACATTTCTTAAAACTTAAAACAGCCATTACTACCGTTCTGTTTGTCCGATCTTGCTGCGTTTAGGTAGTATTAAAGCTTATGATAATAGATAATGTAAATTACCAAAAAATAATCTCTAAGATCTTGGATCTCTCACGGACGGACAGACGGACATGGCTATATCGACTCGGCTGTTGATGCTGATCAAGAATATATACACTTTATAGGGTCGCAAATGCTTCCTTCTCCCTGTAACATATTTTGCAACGAATACAATATACCCCCTTACCTATCTTTTAAGTAACGGGTATAAAAAATGTAACCAAATTACACACACAATATGTCGCCTACCAATCGGGGAGAATCTTGCAATCTCAGGTCGTCGTCTCCGGTCTCCGGTCCAGGCAAATGTCATGCATATGAATAATCGATTGTGCGTTGGCTCATCTTGAGGCGTGATAAGCAAGGGAGGCAGACACGGGAAAATCTATATGTAGGCAACGTATACATACATATGTCAACGGTCGTGTTCAGACTGAGGATTACATACGAAATTAAGTGGCATTCTGAATAATTCATTTTCTTTCTTTTCTGTTTACCTTCTACATTTTTCACACTTTTTGTTCTGGGCTCTTGTGATGCAAATTTGAAAAATGCTCTGCATGCGGAAGTGGTCATTTGTTTAGGCCTCTCTCGTAACGTATGTATCTCGATATCGATATGTATCTCACAGCTTGTAAAATCGAATTTAAATGTATTTGTTCCTTTGTTTGGACTTTTGTTTAGCATTTGTAGTGAATGTATTACCCATAAAAAAGTCTGTTTGCTAATTGTTATTTATTTATCAGTTCGATAATTGGTCGCTTATCGATAACATATCGATAATTTGCTTTGATTAAGTTTATCAATCTTAACACATTTCACGTCTATAGCTTTGCTATTTTAAAATTTTGATAACGTTCAAATGTTATCGATAAATTATCGATATATTTGTTTATTTCAAACTAAATTCTCTTTGACCGAATCTTAAATTATTAACATGCTTAGAAATTATTTCTACCAACTCCCAAAGAAAGTTATCGATAACCACATATCGATATACAACATTTTGATTAATCTTTCTTATTATTTTCTTTAAAATAATGTCTTAATTTTTAACACTTGTGGTCTTTGTCTATTAAATCCAACTAAACTGCACTTTCTTATCTATCAACAGTCATCGACAACAAGAGCTATCGATAACATAGACCAAATGCATAGTTAATTATATTCATATAGCACAAAGCAAACTTAACCTGCAGTTGCTACCTCATCATCATTATCATTATCATTAACATTATCAGCACCAGCACAGTCTCTGATGATTATCTTCGATTCTCAAAGTAACCTAAATTTTCTATTGAATACCGTGTAGGGGGATGGGGATGGGGAGAGGAGGGGAGGGGAATTTCCCACCCCTTTGTGCAATAGAAGCACTTGTACACGTCATGTCATTCTGGCCATTGTATGCACTCCAAGCAGCAGTCAACCCTAATCAGCGGACATGGCCAGAACAGTCAGATTCCCTTCGATCCCCTTCGACTCCCTTCTCCCATCCCTACCTCCCTCTCTCCCTCTCCCTCTCATTGGCATCTGTGTGCTCCAAATTCGCAATGACACTTCAACTCGCTTACACTTGAATACGCATGCCACGTCCAGGAGCGGAACTCGCAGTGCACAGTGCACATGAATGCGAAATGGGCGCAATGCACTGTGCACTGCACTGCCGCACTGTGGGCCGAGTTGTCTATTTATGCGACATTTAATTAATATATTTTAAAAAATTAAAATGAGTGACCTTTTTTTTATATATTGTGTGTTGTATGTAGAAAAGTTGCTAAGCAACGAAACCCATTTAAATATTATTTTGTTATTCTATTTTGAATCTTAAAAGATTGCGTAGTTAAAGTTTATTTTTATACGTAGAGTCTAACATAGGTAAATCGTATGGTTTAAAAAAAATTCAAAATTATGCAATTAAATTACCAGGCAAGCTGTCGAGTTTCAACCACAGTGCACAGTACTATAAAGCAACAATTAAAGTAATAATAAAAAAAAATTTCAAAATTTATAAAATTATATGTTTTTAAATACAGATTATTCATGCCGTAAAATAAAGTCACAAATGTTATATAATTTTTGATCAAGAAATATTTATAGCCATTCATAAAGCAAGTATAAAAAAAATAATAAAAAAATAGCTCAACATTTTGAAAATATAAATATTTTTTTTTAAATACAGTGGAAACAAATATATATAATTTTTTATTAAAGCTTAATTAAAAATAAAGAAATATTTAGGATAATTTTAAAAGGTTTTGTATTGAATATACGAATTAAAAATTAAGAATTAAACATCGCTAAATGGTTTATTTCGCCCACTGTGCGCGCTTCTCGCTCCTGGCTGCTCTCCCAGTTCCCCTACCTTCCCCCTTGCGCCTTTCTCGCTGCCCTAAGTGCTGTCTGTGCCCCTATTTGCCTATCTCCTGGGAGTGTCTGCATTTAAATCGAATAGCTTCATCAGCAACGCAATTTTTGAGGAAGGGAAGGGAAAGTGGTGGCGGAAAGGGAGGCAATATGAAAGAGGAACGAGTGGGTTCAACGTCAAACGGAAGTCTTAACTTCCGTTTTCCGATGCCTCACCGCTTTCCTCCCTTCCTGCCTGCCTCCCTTCCCCTTATAGTCCGCTGGGCACTCACCTGAGCCAAAGGGGGTAGCGTTTAAAACATCTCCTACCTTTGCCTTTCCCCTTTCCGCATGCTGTGCTCAATCTGCCCCCGATAATGACAAAAGTGTTAATAGCGCCACACGCTGCATGGGGCACTGAATGTGCTGCAAAATTATGCAGGCACTGTTGATGAAATACCTACAGCAACAACAACAACTGAGAAATAAAAAATATATATACGGGAAAGGAAGGGAAGAACATAAGTGGAGCAAGGGGAAAAGGGGAAAAGACAGCTTGAAAGGATGCACTCGGCCCGTGTGAGAGCGTGACGTTGATGAGAATGAGACTGAGGGATAAGAATGAGAATGGGAATAAGATTGGGAATGGGAACGAGAGAATAAACTCGCTATTTCCTTTTAAACAAGTTGCACTTTGTTGCCACACTTTACACTCTACTTTTCATGCACCATGTGCTGTGCACAGAGCAGATAGAGAGTCGACATCGACACTTGGACTGAAGTCTGTGTCAAACTCTGCATAGATCCCGCTCTTGTAGTCCTTATTCTACTATTTACACACTGAGAGAAAAATATCAAGTACTCGCGTACAATTGTTCTAAGAATTCCAAAAATTTTTGATTAAAGTGCAAAGTTCTTCTATAAAGTATTATTTTTTATTGCCAAAATAATTAATTTTAGACTAGGGATAACTTAAAAAATATTGTTCTTACTTCTATCATGTTTCAGACATTATTTTTTTTACGATATTTCACGTTCCAAATTGAGTCTTTCTTGATTGAGTGCAAAAACATCTTTTAAAATCATTCTCTGGATTTATCAAAATCATAAGCGATAAAACGTTTTTAATTAGTATGAACGTAAGTTAAGACTGTCTACAAAAATTATCAAACTGCGCCTCAAAGACAGAACAGACAAGCAAGAACCAGTTGGGAATTCTAAGCAAGCGAACGTAAAAAAAGATGTAGGATCTAAAGATCATGATTTAAAATTGTACATCCATACGGAATACAAACAGACATATTTTACTTTATTTTTATTTAAGAAAAACTATGCTTATTTAAAGGAACATTTTTAAACATGGAATTAATTATTTTTACTTAAATCAAATAATAGCAGAAACGAATTTGAAATACGAAAACATGTTTTTTTTTTGTAAATAATTTTTTTCTTAATTCAAGAATCTTAATCACAGACTGGGAATCGAACCTCTTTTTTTTTATCTGAAAGTCCGAACTACATATATTATTTCTGCAAGTGTATTCCGTTTTCTTCGCCAGCTCCTTCATCATCTTCATCGTCTTAAGCATCAGCATCGCATCGCCTGGCACGCCAAAATCCCTTTTCATTCAATGTGTTATCTATGTATCTTCTCTGTCTATTGCCTCTACAACTGCAACAGCAACTGCAGCTTGTTCCCCTTCCTTGCCTCCTGTCCTGCCTATCAGTCCATCATCCGTTCCGTTTCTCCCCTGACACCTCGTTCTCGCTTACCTTTGGCAGTGCATCTTAAGTAGCACTCCCGTTGCCTGTGCTTATGCTATTAAAGGCATCCATTGACTGACTGCATTCACATGGAAGCTTTTGTGTAAGCGTCTTCATCGTCTTCTCTTTTTCCCTCTACCCTCTCCCTCTCTCTCTCTCTCTCTCTCTCTCTCTCTGTGTGTGGTCCAATTAATGTGCTCGCTCTGCCTCTTCAATTCAGCCCAGAGAGAGATTTACAGTCGATAAGGTGACAGCAGTCGCTGTCTCTCTGTCTCATATTGCCATAGATAGATAGATAACACACACACTCACACACACACATCTTTCAATGGCTTTTTCTTCCTGCCACCTTCAATTTTCCTTTCAATTGCCATTAACTCGCACACACACAAAGTGTGTTATATCCAAGCTGGCAATCGCATAAGTCGCATATTACTTTAAAGGATTCACTTTAGCTCCATCAATATCATTCTCTTTAGTTGTATTCAATTTCCATTCAATCAATTGAACATCTAAATTATTACAAATGAAATTATCTATTCAAAATTTAATCTAAAAATTTAGATTCACAATATCTCTAATTTAACCTTATCTTTAATATTTTACTTTTTTTCAATTAGAAAAAATCTTCACTTTCAACTTTATTCACTCAAACTTTAGTTTCAATTACCATTAAATCAATTATATACCAAATTATTGTAGATAAGCACTTCGATTAAAATTTTAATCTACAAATTTTCATTTACAAAATCTCTCTCTTAACTTTATTTTTGGTATTCTAATTTTTTTCAATTAAAAAATGTTCTTCACTTTCAACTTTTTTCACTCAAGCTGTAGTTTCAACTTGATTCAATTGATATCAGCCTCAGTCGCAACTTCAATTAGACCACATTTCTAATTCATTTAGCTTCCCATATTAATTAAATAGAAATTTGTTCCCAATTCAATGAATCTTACAACACACTTTCAATCTAATAATCAATTTTTGTACTTTCAACTTTAGTTTCAATTAGCTAATATTTTTTCTTTCAATTTGTCTAAACATGCTATTATTATTCAAATTAACTTTGAATTGTTGAAATATTTCACTTTCAATTTAGTTTCAATCAATTCAATCAACTAAACTGTCAATCGTTCTGAAGTAATCTTTAAGTACAACTCACAAAATATTTCTTCTACTCTTTTTAACCATTACAATAAATTTTTTGCATTCAACTTTAGCTTCAATCAGTTCAAATTTCTTGTTCAATCAGGCCATGAAATTGTTTGTTTTACAATTCAATTACAAATTGAACAAAATAAATGCCACGAATTGATTTAGCTGGTCTCTTAATAAGTTGAAAGCTTTTCTATTCAAATACAAATTCAATTTTGGTATCAATTTGTCTGTCAATTGTTAGCTTGCTAAATAATTTCACAATATTTCTACACACTTTTTTACAGTTGTCGCTTCAATCATTCATCATTCAGTCAATCAATCAATCAATCAACTAACAATTCTCACTCATTAAGTTTTAAGCAACAACTTGCAACTGTCTGTTATTTGTGCAACTAAACAGTGTCTGCTGTCAGTTAGTTGCCAGACAGTCAGCAACATGTTGTTGTCCATTCTTATGTGGCAGGAGGTTAAAGGTGCCTTTTAAAAAGCCTTCAACTCAAGCATTGTGGCAAATTTATTACAATTAAAGTTGTTTTTCAACGAGCGCCCAAAAATTCCCAGGCAATGTTGTTGTGGCAAGTGGCAGTTGCATTTAAATGAGGCATGGCCAAAGTCAACTGTGTGCGTGTGTGTGCGTGTGTGTTGTCGACACGCTTCAACGCCAACAGTGGCTGCTAAAAATTAGCAAACGAATGAATTGCTGCCGCCTCTTTTCACGCTTGAAGCTAGCCAGGATTCAGACTTCAGACTCCAGACTCGGTTGCCATTTCCCCATCTGCCCACTTGGCAGTTGCAAGACACAACTTCCCTCCCTCTTTGCCCTTCGTCATCGTCTGTCGTCGGCAACACATACACACACATTTTGCCAAGTGATTTATGAGACGCGCGGCAGCATTTAAAACATGAAAATATTTTTCGTATATGAATGGCAAATGCTGCCCCATCAACCAACCCTCTCTCCCCTCTCGCTCTTAAACCCCTCTGCCTCCACTTTGTAGCCTCTCTTTACATTATCACACATGTGATTTCATTAGAGTGTACTCGACAGTACAATACTCGGTACCCTGTTAAATTTTGATTAAATTTTTTAATTGTAATAGACTTTATTTACAAATATGCAATAGATCAAGGAAATACAATAAAAACTATAGTAAATATTCATCCAATAAGGACTAGCAGGAAATACAACATTCAATCGAGCTCGACTGGTAGAGACCCTGTACTTACATGTGACCTAAAACAAGCAAATTATGTTAGAAATCAAGTATTGCTATCAATGATATAATGTATATTGAATTTAAACTGCACATTTAAATTTAACTTGAATTTTTATTTGGTTTAAATATTAGATAACGCCCTCAAAGTGTCGATATATCGAGAAAAATGTAACAAATTAATCGATATTTCATACAAATTTTTTCAATATTTAAAAAAAAGTTGAATGTGGTTCTTAATTATTTGAATTTTTTATATTGAAAAATGGCTTTAAAGCTTCTGTTTTCTTTACAAAAAAATGTTATGTTATACCCGTGTAGTAATATTTTTGAGTTTATTATTGCCTCTTTTGCAATGCTTTCGTCACTAGCGTGGACAGATATATAAATTTAATACAACGTGTTGGACTCATGCAAATCTTCGCTTAGTTTCTAGACCAGCTTTAAAATATTATTATTTGATTGTAATAGAATTTTTAGAAAATATCGGCAACAAAATAATTGTAATTAACTAATTTATAATTAATTATTGAGTGTTTCAACTCACGACTATACCTTAAAAATACACATAATATTAATTTTTCCCTATTTTTCTAGTAGCTTAAGCTCTCTCAAATAAGAAGATTAACTTATTTATATCGACACATATGTTGAATATAAATATTTTAAGCAGTGATAAAATCCCTTTTTTCTGTACGAGTATATTACATACATGGTCACAAAACTATAATACTCTTGCATCCATTTACAGCGTACAGGGTATTCAAAACGAGGCTGACACATGTCTGTTGGCTGCATCTTTAGTCGCCGCTGCGCAAGATGTACGAGATATTTTGCAATAAAAGTATAAAACAGCATGCAAATATATATTTTGCGTAGACTGTCCAAACAGCCTACCCCCCCTCCCCCTTCTCTTCACCCCTCTCAACTCCATCTCGTGTCAGTTTTTTGTCTGCCCAAAAAAGAAAGCAACGCAGCAACAATGAGTACATAAATTTTTGCTATAAATTTTCTTTGGTTGTCAGTGGCATTTTCAAGTGTTGCCCCCCAACAACATCAAGCTGAGGGCGTGGCCCCTCCCCTCTCCTACTCCTCCTTCTCCTGCTTCTCCATATGTTTGGGAACTTTTCAAGAGCCTCATTTCAATGCCAACCACAAAAACAGCATTTCATTTGCTTCTTCTACTTTCTTGGCTTTGACCAGCTGTTGTCTCTCTCTTTCTCACTCACTCACTCTATCCCTGTCTCTCTCTCTCACTCCCTCTGTCTCCTGCAACTTTGTTGTTTCTAGCAGCTACTTCAAATGCGGTTTTTATGTGAATTTAATTAAATATATAACGGCCTTTTAACAAACCGCAACCTTTGCCCACTTTTTGCTCTCTGACCACGCCCACCTAGAAGACGCCCACTTCCTGTTGTGTGCAGGCAACTTATTCAATTATTGCCTGAGCACAGCTTTAAATTTGAAGACCCAAAAAAACTAAGTATAGTATATAATTACAGAACTCTAAGCAAGCTCTAATTCAATTAGCTGAAATTGAAATAGAAATTTAAATTGAAAATGAAATTAAAATTAAAATTGAATGCATTTGCATAAGCTTCAATCATTTTTGTAGTTGAAGCTGCTTAGCTCACACATATAAAATGCAGTTGAAACTTAAGTAAAAACAACAGTTTCAATCAATTGATAAATTGAATTGCTTCTTTCAATTTTTGTCAACTTTCAATTAAATTATTCTCTCTCTATTGCTTGCTTTCATGCTTTCAATTCTGTTTCAATTTTAAATTTCTATAATTCAAATTGAAGTTGAATGCATTTGCAAAGGCTTCAATCGTTTGGTTAGTTATAACTGCAAACTTGAAACTTGTACTTTCTGTTTTATAAAATGCAGTTGAAACTAGAAAAAAAATCTGTTTCAATCAATTGATAAATTGAAATGCTTTTTTCAATTTTTGTCAACTTTGAAACATTTTATTTTCTCTCTATTTTTCTACGATTCAATTTTAAAACAATTGTCACATAATGCTTTCAATTCTGTTTCAATTTTAAATAATTTCTTTTAATTGAAATTGAAATTAAAATTGAATGCATTTGCATAAGCTTCAATCATTAGGGTAGTTGAAACTACTTAACTCATATTCGTATAAAATGCAGTTGAAAACATCTGTTTCAATCAATTGATTAATTGAATTGCTTCTTTCAATTTCTACTAAATATTGAAGTCTACTTTCAATCAATTAATTTTCTTTCTGTTTTTCTCCGTTTCAAGTCTAGTGCTTTCTATTCTGTTGCAATTTGAAATAAGCATTTTTTTGCCTTTCAACGTGTCCGTCATTCAATCAGCTTCCACTAAAATCATGTTAAATCCATCAACTAATTTAATTCTGTCACTTGTCTATCAAATCGCTTGAAATGTAATTACAGTTGATATGTTTAAATATTTCATTCAACCCAATTTCAAAGCAGCTTGAATTAATTTACATATATTTGATTTCAATTAATTTTCATGTCCTTTACCTTTTCAACCACAATCAAATTTCCACTTGAGTTCTGATTAGCAAAAAGTTGTGCCAGCCATTTTAGACTTGCCAATTGGAAATTCAATTGTAATATTACATTTTGCTGCCAATTTCCAACTAACTGTTTCCCTTTTAGCCTCCCCTTTAACCCCTTGTTGGCCCTCAGCTATTGAACAGTTGTTTTGCGGGTCCACACGAAAAAGAAAAAACCACATGAAATTGTTAATTATAATGGCAATTGAAACAAAGTTACAAAAGAGAGAGAGAGAGAGAGATGAAAATGTGCTCATTTGCATGCATAAACATGTCGCGACACGTTTACCAATTTTACTACAACATTTTCAATTTCATTCAAATGTAGAATTTGAATTTGAATTTGAATTGGAAATTGAAATACGAATTTTTCGACCGCATCAAATTAAATTAATTAAGAATTGTATTTTGTAGACAGTTGTTTATGGGTTTTGTTTTTCTTTCAATTTCAATTTCTTGTTCAATTTCAATTTCCATTCGGAACTGACTGTGATAACTGTGGAGCACCCTGTATGCATTTACTTAGAAATATCATTTGCATACAAATGTTTTCACATTTTCATTAGCTGCAAGTGAAGTTGGATGAAGAGTTTGAAGACTGATAGACTAAAGCATACCCTGTAATTTTTATTATTCATTAGTTTGACAATCTCTGTCATTATATTGTTATAATAGGGTATTAATAGCTAGTTTAGACATACTTATTCAAGTAAAAATCCAATTAATAAAGCTGTAGGCGCAAATGCTTGACTAAAATATACCCTGTACTCTTGACTACTACTACTGCTACATTTGACATGCTTAATTTTTAAAGCTTTATATTAACATGATAGCTTTATATAAATATTAGTCGAGCATACCCCACATTTCAAAATTACAGGGCATGCATTTAATAAAACTTTGTTTTTAAGTCTGCTTTTAAACATTTAAAGCGAAATACTTGTCACACACTGACTAGTCGTGCATACCCTAAATGCTGTGCATTACAGGGTATATTTCAAAATAGAGCATGTGATGAGCATTGAACACAAACCGCAATTTGTAACCACTCTGCTATTTGTATGGAATGAAATTATTTTTTAATTGAAGTCAATTACTTTGTGTGTGATGGTGTTAATTTTTAGTCAATCCATCTCGCTCTAGCTGCTACTCTCCCTCTCTCTCTCTCTCTCTCTCTCTCACTCTCACTTGGACAGTGCAAGTGCACTCGATATATATGTAAATACACATACATATTTCAAACAATTCAAAATGACAGTAGCTCAGCCACAAAAGCAATAACAAATTGTTTTTATTGCACTCTCTTGTTTGTCAACTCTATAGTTTGTGGCAACTGTGGCAACTCTGGCATGTGGCATGTGGCATTCATGACTGAGTCACTTAACCTTCCTCGTAGACCGTTAAGTACAAATTGTGTTCGACTCAATAAACTGTAGATGGCAATTGTATGCATAATGTATCTACATACATATATCTAAATATCTATCAATCTATTTCTGTTTGTATGCGAAAGTATCTTGTATCTCAAAGATACAAAGCTTTTCAAACAGTTGATGACCAAAAGATTTTCTAGACGAATTGAATATTATTGATGGCAACTATTTAATTGAAAGTTGTGTTGTGGCTGTTGAAATGGATACATGTGAGTGTACTCATATACTCATACTCATTGTAATGATTACACATATTCAATTCAACTTATGCTTAACTGCACTCAATAATTAATAATAGAAAACAGTGTCGATTGCACTGACAACTGTTAAATTTAATTGTGCATTTGCTAGAAATGCACAATGTCTTTTTAGTTGGAATGAAATAAAGTGCGATTTCAAAGCAGTTTTAGTTTTTAAGAAACAGCTGCAAATTTCTCACAACAAATTTCTCATAATATAAATTGCAAGTATTTAATTCTGAGAGCAATTGAATATTAACTGATTAGAATTAAGCTGAAAATTAATTGAATGAATCAAAATTAATATTTTGTATTGACTGCAAATTTAGAGAATGAAAAGTATAAAATACCAAAATTGTGTAACATTTTAAATGGTACAATTTTAAATGTATTGAAATTGACAAAAATTTAATAGGAAGTGAGGAAATGCATAAAGATATGTTTTTTGATTTCGACTAAGTTGACTAAAGGGTTGCAAATTTTGAATGATATTAAAAGTAACTCAAGTGCCAACTAACTCAAAAAAAAACTTCTAAAATTAATAAAAATTCATAATAAAATGAGGAATTTCATGAGAATATTAAGTTTTGACTTTAACTAAGTTGAAATTACTATGAACTTGCAAATTTGTTAATGATATTTAAGCTAAGTAACTAAAAAAAAATTGGAAAATTGATAAAAATACATAAAAACATGAGGAAATTTATAAAAATATATTTTGACTTTGACTAAGTTTTAAATATTATTTAGCTGCAATTTTTTGATGATAATAAACTTGTGTAATTAATAAAAATGCATAATAAAATGAGAAAATTCTTGAGAATATTAAGTTTTTACTTTGACTAAATAATTAGTATTTAGCTCCAAATTTAAAGGCTTAAATAAAACTAGAAAAAATTTGTTGAATTAATAAAAAAAATAATATATATTGAAATTATTTAAAGCCTGAAGGTTCCTATTTTTAGTTTAATTAAAAGCAGAAATTAACTTTAAGAAAACAATTATTCTGCTATATGAAGTGGCAACTTGATCTAGTCTTACATTAAATAGTCCAAATTGAAATGTATTTTCATGGAAATATCAACAATTGTGTTAAATGCTAAAGTCTCCAAATCAATTGACAATTGAAAATGCAACTGGCAAACTGTCGATTCTCTTCTCTCTGTTCTCTGCGAAATCCCAGACACACTTCATCTGTCATATTAGGCAGTAGTTGAACTGCAGCTGGAGAAAGAGAGAGGCAGAGAAGGAAGAAAGAAAGAGACAGGCATATGGGTAAAATTATACAAACATGCAGAGAGTGCGTTCATAGTTTGATGTATTCAAAATTGTGGCCTGGGAATATGAACAGCTGGCCAACTGAAGTCGGAAGTCGGCCGTCTGAAGTCCGTGCCATGCATTCATTCATCAATCATGGCCCGTTGGCGATACCAATACCAAAACTGACAGCTCAATTGAGTCACGAGCCGCCAAAAATTGCAAATCCCAAATGCAAACGCAGCAAGCAAAAGGCCAAGAATTAAAAAAACAAAAAGAGAGAAAGGAGGAAATCAAAAAAAAAAAAAAAAAAAAGGAGCAAATTGATGGCGACAAAAACGATGAGAGGCTCAGAGACAGGAATCTGACTTTGTCTAGAAGTTTTTGATCGATGGCTGTGCAGCATAATTTGCCAAGGGACAAAAGCGAGAGAATGAAAATGAATGAAGTATGAAGTATGAAAGATATGCAGGTAACTAAGCAAAATGTCTATCGATTTTGATTGATGGCCTGATTGATGAACCCGCTGGCCGTTAACCGTTGACTAAAGTCCAGTCAATTGAGCGGCAAAGCAGCCATAAGATGTGGCTAATTGAAACTGAAACTGAAACTGAAGGAGATGGAGAAAGGGAAGAACTTTTAAGCGAATGATTGAACGATTGAAGCAGCTGGAATAATGGGAATCATGTTGATGAGCTGGACGATGAGTTGCAGTTGCAGTTGCAGTTTCTGCACTCTGGGCGCTGTTTTAATGAGTGTTACTCCCTGAACTTAATCAATCGAGCACTGCAGACATATATACATATAAAGCCCCAATCCCCCCACCCTTTTCGCCTCCCTTAACCCCTAGTTGACAACAATTAGGGGGTTGAATTTATAGCATTTGGTCGGCTTCGTCGTCCGTCGTCCGTCGTCGTCGTCGTTTGCGATGATGATTAATTAAATGGCATTTTAATGAGTTCACTCTGGTCTCCTCTCTCTCTCTCTCTCTCTTTCTTTCTGCCGCTCTCTGTCACTCTCATGAATTGTCATTGAATGCATCAATAATGGGCAACGCTGAGTGATGGCGTTACCAGAATGTCCAGAATGTGGAATGCTTTTGATGGTTTCGGTTAATTTATGCAATTGAACTTTTGTGTCGAGCGGAACCTCAGATCAACAAATTGTTGAAGGGTAGATCATTGTGTGAACAAGGGGGAAAGGGGGTTGAAGGGGAAAACTTGTGGTTCAATGTTTAAAAAAAAAAAAATAAAAAGCTTGCTCAAGTTCAAGTTTTCATATAAGAAAATCATTATGTAGAACTTATCGCGTAACTTAACTAGACTATTATGTTCAAAAAAAAAAAAAAAAAACGAGCTTAAGTTTTCATATAAGGAAATCATTTTCCAAAACTTATTATCTATTTAAACTAGGCAAATACCCTGTAATAGGGGAAACTCATTGGTTAAATTTTGGTCACTGTTTAAAAAAAAAAAAAAAAAAAAAAAAAATTTAAGTTCAAGTTCTTACAGGACAAATCTATTTGCGTACCTATTCAACTAGTTTAATTAGGCAAAAACCCTGTAATAAAGTATGTAAAAGTGATATAGAAATAAACTTATTGAAAGTTTTTTGAAAAAAAATAAAATGATCAAGTTTAAGTTTTCGTATAAGACAAATCATTTTGCGGACCAATTCAACTAGTTTAACTAGGCAAATACCCTTTAATATAGTATGTGAAAGGGATATAGAGATAAACTCATTAAAAGTTAAAAAAAAAAAAAAATTATCAACTTTAAGTTTTCATATAAGACAAATCATTTTTTTAACTAGGCAAATACCCTATAATATAGTAGATTAATTCACGACATACACTCAGCCCAAAATATTTTCGAACACCAAAAATGTTAAAGTATTTGCCTATTTAGTAGAGTATTTTAAATATAAATTGTTTTTTTTTCCACTTAATTAAGTAATACTCGTAAAAAACATTATCAAAATAAAAGAAATTAAAATACGTTACATTTGAGTGTCAAAAAAATATTCAAATTGCTATGCGAATAATCTTTGGTTGGTTTTCTGGCTCAAATTTTTTTTAAATAATTTTTCCAAATTTTATATCAACAAATTTATTAACTGCATATAGTTGTTTACTTAAAATCTGACTTACAACAGCTACTGAAGTTTATAAATGTTAGTGGGTATACGAATAAATGTTAGACTGACTGTATATGGTACTATATTTTAACATTTAACCAAACTATTTTCAAGTGCCTGTTAACTTTAACAAGCGCATCCAAAAATAAAAAGCACATTTGCCCAAGGCCTTTTTTGCAACTAGTTACGTCACAGATTTGTATTTTTTCTAAAAGCAAATCTTGTCGCTGGCAGCTTAAAAAAAGAGAAAAGTTTATCCCAACTTTATGAAATAGAGCTGTAAGCCCTTTTTGAGAATATACCAAAGTATATACCAGAAATATACTGAAAATGGCAGCATCTTAGGCTTACTTATGTCACACATGCCGCAGGAGAGGAGCTTTAAAAACAACTCTTGGACTCTTGGCAAGGATAGAAACAGATAGAGATAGATAGAGATAGATAGAGATAGATAGAGGGGAAAGAGAGAGGGGAAAAAAGAGAACTGACTTAACGGGTTTGCTTAAAGTTTAAAAACAAAAAAGAAAAGACAGAGCAGAAAGCAAAAATAAATAAAAGCCAACACGAAACTTTTGGTATATACCAAAAAAAATAAAATAAAATACTAAGAAAAGAGACGAGGAAGAAGAGTCGTTGTAACTTTTGCCTTGCAGCGCCAAAATTGGGGATGCAGCTTGAGAAGCGTGGAGGAGAGGTGGGAAATTGTGCGTGTGTGTGGGTGTGTATGCTGGTGTGTGCGTGTGTGTAGCCGTAGTAGACACAACATGCAGCAAAAACTAACTGCTTACTTAACAAGACATATTCAAGCACTTAAAAGCAAAATAAAACAGTTTGCAGCATGGCCAGAAGGGGGAGGAGAAGAACAAGGAGTAGGAGAAGGGAGCAGGTGGAGGAGGGAAAAAGGGGCATGCAACATTGCTGCTGTTACAAGTTCCAACAACTTTTTTTTTTTTTGAGCCCTTTCTTAAGCCACGCGGCGGAATCCGTTCGTCAGACTCGAAGCTGGAAAAAAAAAAGATGAACCCAGTAGGAAAGGCAACACAGCTAAGGCAACTCGACTGTAAAAGACCCTGTATTTTAAAAACAAAAACAGAGAAAAGAGAAGAAAACTCAGAAATGTAAAAAATTTTGTTTCATTATTAGATTTAGAAAATGTCCTTCAGTGACAATCATTAAATTGCAAGCGGAAATTTGTTTCATTTGTGACTGTTTAATTTTTTAAAATATTTTTTATGAGGGGAATCGAATGCAGTTAAATAACAAAAATTTCGAAATGTGGCAGGTCGGCGACTTTTACCTTACATATGATACAAATATTATTGCTAAAATTTACAAAATTTGAGCTTTAACATTATTTACTATTATTAGCTAACATCCAACTAAATCTCAACAAGATTATACAAATAGAAAGATTTTAAAATGGCTAATTAAAGTTTTAAAGCAAAGCAAGTGCCTAAAAGTATGCAATAACAATATGCCATGGTTGAAAACTCGACTGTAGCCTTTTCCGCTTGTGTTTTCTGTGTAGGCAAACATATTTCAAGTTCTGACTGCTGTGAATGTTAAGTTTTACATACAGTATTAACCGACATAAATGTAATTCGTGCTTATTCAAACTGAAGTCTGTATTTTTTAAATTCCCATTTATTTGAAATTGCAGTGAAAAAGGAGGCGTGACAAAATTCAAAAACCGTCAAAATTAATATTTTATCTTTAAATATAACATCCTTTTTTTATTTTTATTTTTATTCTAAAAACAAACTTGATTCGTTTTTTTTAGCTGCAGAGTCTTAAAACCAAAACTAACCTCACTTTGCGTACGCCATTTTGTACAAAATGCACATGGCAAGCCTTGAGCTAGAGTGAGATGGCAACAAAACGCGCGAATAGAGAGTGAGAGAGCAATAAAAGAGAGCAACTTTATCAGTCAAGTTTACTTAATACGCAAAGTAACTTAAAAGCGAGGGCGAAAGACGCGAACATGGGCTAAAGGGGGTTAAAAGAAATGTATTCAAAAAAAATAAAAAGTTATGCGCGCATAATAAGCTCAAACTTTAGTATTTTTCTACTTTTTTTTGAGGTATTTTGCGAGGAGAACTTTCAGTTTCGATTTTCTTCTCGTCATTTTTATTTAATTTTTTTTTTTTTGGTTGTTGCCAAACTACTTTTTAATATCCAGCAATGTTCTGGCTAAAGCCTGGCTAAGAGACTGCCCCCAACCAAGAAAAACAAAGTTACCTAGCCAACTGTCTCACTCGCACACCTATATCTATCTCTCTCTTTTTCGCTCGCTTGGCCTTTTGCATAGAGAAATGTGATTGAAAAACTTTTGTGGCTGTAACATTTTCGCGCCATTTTGTTTTGGCCATCGTTTGATCTTTGAACTCAACTTTTGTTATGTTTTCAACGTTTATTTTCGTTGTCCTTTTTCCGTTTGCTTCTTTATACTTTCTTTTTTTTATATGAATCTCTTATTCATATTTTTTATGCAATTTGTTTGTTTGCCCTTTTTTTGCTGCCTTTGTTGTTATTGTTGTTCGTTAAAGTGCTTATTCAATATTTGAACAGCATACTATCCTCGAAAATTCTCAATGTATTGAATTGTTGCCAAACTGTCTGTAGATTGTTTACACTTGCTGCGAATTGCAACGGCCAACGATTATTTTAATGGATAAGAAACAAAAAAAGGCAGATTGATGATAAATAGAGAGAAGGGACAAGAAGGTGGAGAGAGATTGGATACAATTGACTAGTTAATATTATTGCAAAAGTTTTTTAGTACAGTCAGTTTTTGACTCTGAACTATATCTTAAAGGACTTGGAGAAATTTAAGACGGGAAAATTGAGGAATGTTTAGGAAGTAAGAAAGTTTCTAATCTAAATTCCATTTAAAGTTGTAAAGCTACAAGGTCTACGGCTTAAGCAACCTCAAACTTTCATAACTTGAACAAAACTGAACACATTTTCAAGCATTGAATGTCATTTGGATGAGCGGTGGGCACGCAGTGGCTCCGGGAGCTAGCGGCTGCTGCCAACTTTATTTCTGGCTATTCAATTTTAATTTATTCATCACATTTTATAAATATTGTCATTTTTATACCTACATGTATGAAGCAGTAGTTCATCAAAGTTAACTTCAAGCTAAACAGCGTTGTCAGAGTTCAAGTTGAGTTGCCCAAGCTGCGCAATAAAACGTTTAAGAATGTCGCACAAAGAGGAATGACAAAATTAAATGCTATCATGAGAGCAATTGTGCAAATAGTTGCGACACGAGTAAACGTTAACGTTAACAGATATTTCTATTTTTATTATCAAGTCGTAGGGTCAACGTAGAGTTGCTGCTGCTGTAGGGTTGCCCTCCCTTGTTTTTGTGTAGTGCGCTTATCGCACCACTTTACAGTTAATCGCATAGTTTTCAAACGCCATTTTGGCCATTACATTAGATCTTCTTCAATCTTTTTGCGCTACCTTGCTTGCTCTCCCTCTCCCTCTCTCTCTCTCTGTGTCTGTCTCTGTCTCTGTCTTGATGTTAGCAACCAGTTGCCAGTGTTTCAAATGCTCATCAAGTTTTCATTAGCCATTTTATAGCTTTTTGGCCAACCGAAAAACTGAAAATCAGGAGTGCAAAGAATGAACAAAGAGATAAAAACTTGAACTACTTTGTCGCCACTTGCTTTCTGTTGCCATTACGCGTTTGCCTTTCCCACTCTCTCTCTCTCTTTCTCCCTCTCTCTCCCTCTCTGTCTCTATGATTTTATATATTTTTTTTTCGCTCATAATGACCTCATTTGTAGTATTAGCATTGGCGTGCAATTGAAGCACTTGACGTTGCCGTTTTCTGACTACTTTCTGTGTTTCTGGGTCGCCAAACACACACACTTACACACACACACACACCCACAACCTCTACACACACACACTTGCACACATTGACTGTGTGTGCTTTGCATTTTCAAGTGCAGACATTTTGTGTCAATTAGATTTTAGACACATTATAAATTGACCTTCGCTACACTTTCGAGAAGGTCAATTTTCAACATTTTAATGCATTTACAGCATTTTTCGTTGCCATCTTTTGGGCGCCATTTATTTGTCATCTTTTGGGCGCCATTTTCTTTGCAGCAATTAACTCAACAGCTGCAAAAATCAGTCAAAATCGGGCTAACAAATTGCCTGTCAGGCACACAAACTTGTCTCAAACGCAAGTTTGTTCATGTGTTAAATCGCTTTTCATAAATACATATAGACTTGAAAATATCCTGTAAATTTGAAATAATGTATAGGTATCGATTTTGGGATACTGTTTTGATTATAATAATTATTTGACTTGCAATTTTTTATACATTTAATGAACTTTTTTTGGTAGTAGAAACATTTGATGTTTTATGTAAAGATTTTAAAATTCTTTTAGTTTAAAATTCTATCAATTTTGCTGCTCTTATTATTTATTTAAGTTGTAAGTGTTTTTGTGAATTGTTTTTTTAATTAAGCTGAAATTATAAATCATTTTAGAATATTTCACAGTTTGTCTAGAATTTTAAAGTAACTTCCTGTACAGTTTTTCATTTTTTCGCATCTCTCAAATCATGTGTTACCTTTTCTAAATTTTTCGAGGGCTTTGACAAGCCAATGTCTGGCGCCTAAATGACAGCAATTACGGGGCACACAAGTGTGCGAAATCCATTCATAGTCAAATGGGACTCCTACACCCCTTTTCTTCACCCCCTTCCTTTGCCCCTTTCCCCTCTTTCCATCTTCCCTCCTCACACAATTCCTCTGGCTTCTGTCGCCTCTTCAATCATTTTTAGAGACAGGGACACATGCAATTTTTAAGTCAAATCACATAAGAAACTGCCGTATTTATAGCTGAAAGTTGTATGACTAGCAATATACCCCAAAAAAAATGATCTTCAGATACAGAGAATATATACAGAAGCTCATCATACCCTATTACAGGGTATGAACTTTGATAAAATGGCGAAATTTGAAACAGAGAGACGAGAAGCAAATTAAACTATATTATACACAGAAAAAAAAATCCGGGATATTTAGCCCGAATTCAATCCGAAACGATGTCAGAAGTGGGGTAATCTCGGATTTACTTAAACCAAGTATGAAATACTTGATTTTTTCAATCCCGAATTCAATCCTAAAAATTCTTGAAATAAATAAAAAAAAAAAGGTTTTTTAACTTTTTTTTTAACATTTTGTCTTTTTTTTTTATTTTTAAATTTTTTTTTTATTAATTTTTTTGTTTTTAAATTTGTAAACTTTTTTTTACATTTTTTTTTTAATATTTTTTCTTATTTTTTTTTTTTTTTTAACATTTTTTATATAACTTTTTTTTTAAACATTATTTATTTATTGTTTTTTTTTTCAAACATATTTTTTTTTAATGAAGGGAATGTTTGACTGGGGGAATCGAACCCAGGCTTTTTTTCAAACAGGTCGGCGACTCTAACCACTGAGCCACCAGACCAGTTGAAATGAGAGAGGCCGAGAGAGAAACAAGTAATTTGCGCTTATTTTCCATTTTAATCCCGATATAGACTTGATTGTTCAGCTTAATCCTGAAAACATACTTAAAAAATGCAGGCTTAAATCAAGTATTTTAGGCTTGATTTTAGAACGGCTTTTTTTTTCTGTGTATGTGGTATACACATTTGGAATAATTACAGGGTATGCGAAACCATTAAATTAAAGAAAATATTAAAGATATAGACAGAAACAATATATGTATATTCGTTACAAATATTGTAAGTAGTACATCATACCCTATTCATTGTAATTATTACAGGGTATGCGCAACTGTCTATTTCAAAGTTAAGAGAGTAAAAAGAAATTCAAATAAACACATATAATTTAATGTTGCGTACATTGAAAGCAGTTCATCATACCCCACCCATTATAATAATTACAGGGTATGCGCAGCTAATAATTGCAAAGTTAAGAGAGTGTAAAGAAATTAAAATAAACACATATAATTGTATGTTACACACATTGTAATAAGTTCATCATACCCTAGCCATTAGGAAAAATTACAGGGTATGTGCAATTGTCAACCGAAGCTTTTAAGAAAGTAGAAAATATATTAAATACTTACAATTGCCTGTTACAAACAGTTCATCATATCCTAAACATTATAATAATTACAGGGTATGCGCAACTGTCAATGACAAATGTCGCCGTGCGCTCGTCGAGACGGAATGCTCGAGGCGTCTGTCTCGCAATGTTGTGTGAGAATTCAAAGGGCATGCGAGAGATAGAGAGAGAGAAAGAGAGAGGGAGAGAGTGAGATAGACAGAGACGCAACGTGGGCGACCACTTGAGGCGACTGCTCCAGTTTCCTGTCGCGCACAAAAGTATGCAACATGTTTGAATGCCAAATGAGAAAAAGTGTAAAAAGAAATGTACACAAAAAATGCCTAACGAGTGCAAATAAAATTTGAAATTTGAGAAGATTGCGACGCTTGCACATGTGACTGGCAACTCAAGCAGAGGCTTTTCCACTACCCCTCCCCCATTGCTCTCTCTTTCCGCCTTTCTCTCTCTACAAATTTCTCAAAATGTGCGAAACATGTTTCGCAAAAAAAAAGTATGCCATCAAATATGCCAAACATGTCTTGGCAGCATACTTGGCGGCGCCTCTAATGTTTATTACGAATGCACACATTCCCAACGAAGCGAATCATGCATGCCACGCCCCTCTCTCTCCACCCACTTGCCCTTGGCAGGCATACACAGCAAGAAATAAGTTGGGTATTGTGCTATAAAATTAGTTCCAAATGTTGTCAAAATTCGGGTAATCCCGGATTTTCTTAAACCAACTACAAAAAAAACAAAACGAATATTAAAAAAAGACGAAGTGCTAAAAATATGCTTGTGCAAAGTGTGCTCGACTAGCACTTACCCAGTATTTATAATATTATAAGCAAAATAATGAAAAAAATATAGATTTACTTGTAAATACTTGATTCAATTTTAATTTTTTTTAGTATCGGGAGTCGATATGATTTTTTTCAGTGCAATCAAATGATTATCCTCTTTTTGACTATTTTTAATGTTGATAAGTTGCCATATTATTTGCATATTTTGTTAATTTATTAATAATATGCTGAATATATACTTAAAAAGAAAAAATTTTGTCAACTTGCCTTTTAGAATTGACTTTTTTTTCGCTCAGTGTACGTTTATTGTGCTAAATTCTCACACACACTCGATCGACACTTGTGGCGACAATCTGGCAACGCCACCGGCAACCGTTTGATCTGGCTGCCATAAGTGGGGCCTAAATTTAAAAAGTGCTCTGGGCAATGTCAAATAAATGTGTGTACCTCAAACGCCCATTTTGATGGGCGTGGCAGGCACTTGAGCACGTCTTGCATTTGAAATGGACAGCGGGAGGGGAAGGGGATGATGATTGAGGGTGGGGGTTGGGGTTTGAAAAGGGGGCAGCTCTCAATATTGCTGCACAATATTTGCCTGACGCTTTTTACGCATTTTCTTCAACACATTATTTTTTTTTGGTAACAATTTTAGTGCCATAATTCAAAACAAACTTTTGCTGGCCAACTAAACAGGAGGAAGGGGGTGAGGTGAGGGGGTATTTGTAGGGTATATGAACTAGGGGGGGGATTACATAAATCAACATTTTTGGTGGCTCGCAAAACTTTTTGGCGCACAAACAAATATTAATTTGAAACTTGCACAAGCCATAAAAATGAGCAAAAAATACTAAACTTTAAAAAATAAACTAACTACTAAAAATATGCTACTACAGAGTGTGCACGACTAGCAATTACCCAATATAATTGAAAATTGAAACAAAAGAAATAAAATAAATAGAGATAAAAAGAATTTTAGCTTGTAAAATAGAAATGCAAGAAGAAAGAGGTAAATAATAAAAATAGATACACTGCCTTCTATGTATAATTGCACGTTCCATATTATAAACATAAACAAAACAAAACTAAAGACCTTTAAATATATTTAGCTTTTGATATTTCTCATAATAATAAAATTTAAATAAAATTGAAAAGCTTAAATAATCTGCTTCTTTTCTTCTTTTCTTTTCTCTAAACTTAAGTGCGAAATATGTCAAATATAAAGTTGAATTATTAAACTATGAGTGCGCTAAGTGTTACAGTCTTAACTATAAACTATAAATGCAACTCTAATGTAGAAATAATGAAAGAAAAAATAATAATACAAATAATCAAGCAAAAATAAAAATTTACTTTTTTAGGTTTTTCTTATTAATTTTCTCATCTTTGTCAGATCAATTAAACAAATATTCACTCTAGGAATTGGAGCACTTAAACTATTTTTTTTTTTCTAGATCTTATATTAATAAATTTATTTTTTTTATTGATTTCTAGTTCTAGGTTTCTGTAGTAAAAAAAGTGCAACGAGCTGACAAATTATTTCAAAATGAATTCATTTATTTATTTATCTCTTCAATTTGTTTTATTTTCATGTTAAAATACGGAAGATAAATATTTTTGTGCAGCCCATTTGTTTACTCATATTTAATACCCTTTAATTGCTTGCCCTTCATTTGTTGACTGCATATTTTAATGCCCTTTAAGAGCCAATTTTTAATGCGCATCATTTGCAGGCACTTAAAGTTTTTAAGCCGTTGATCAATGTGCGAGTGTGTGTGCGTGTGTGTGTATGTGTGTGAGTTAATTTGCCCATTGGCCCCTTACTTTTATTTTTATATTTATATGTAATTTTAATGTGCAATTGTTAATTGTTTTTTAACAATATTTTCTCGCTGTTGCCTCGCAAATGAATTAAAATGGAAACGAAGGACGTTGAAATGAAATAAAATGAAATGAAGAAGGAAATGCCATATGGCCAAATGTGAGCTGGCTTTTCCTCTTCTCCTCTCTCTCGCACTCTCTCTCTCGCTCTCGCTCTCTCTCTCTCTGTCTCTTATTGTGTCCCTTGCCAGCGTTGCCATATCGCCTGCGTCTGCCCACGATAATTCTTAACCGCTTGTTTATTTATGCGGCACAGGAAAAACCGCCCACACACACACACAAACACACACACACAAACACAAGAGTGCACAAAAGATAAAGTCTGTATGTGTGTGCGTGTATGAGTGTGTGTGTGCGCCTTTATTTATGCAGCATGCATTTAAAATAAAATAAATATAAATTAAGCATACGCCCGGTGCAACAGCCGTCGCCGTTGAGCTTGAAGCGTCCAACTTATACCCTATACACACAGTCGATCGGGCATATTAGTGCCACAATAAATATCTAAAAAATGTCTACAAATTATTTAATTTTTATTGAAAATAGATTTGAAAACGATTTTTAATATTACTTCATGGTTTTGAGACCTTTTTCTCAGCTAAGGGAGAGTTACATAAAATTACTACAAGTTTTATTATTACAATTGTCTAAAAATTATTAAATTTTTATTCAAAATAGGTTTGAAATTGTTTAGAAATGACAGCTGTATTTAAAAACTTGAACAGAGCTGCCATATTGTTGAATTTTTCTGAAAAAGTTTCTTAAAATTTGCAAAAATAAATTGAGAATAATATTTAAAAAAAAAATAATTATAAATAATTAATTTTACAAATAATTAATATTGCTATGAAATTGAACCTTAATTGAAACTTAAGCTAACTTTAAATTTTAAAAAAGTTTTTATATCTGCAGCAATAAAAGATAAGATAAAAGATGGGAGTTGATAAAAGATACGCAATCTATATGAAGTTTCATAATTTATGCTTTACTTTAGCTTAAATGAAGAGCATTTTAATTTAGTTATGCTTTTATTAGAATTCTTCGCCAGTTTTCTTCTACTTCTTGTTATTATGCTTCTTTTTATAGTTGTTGTTGTTGCTGCTGTTGCTGCTGTTGCTGGCGCCTTTTTGCAGCATGCATTAATTGCATGCAAAAAAAATAAATAAAAATGAGAAAAAAAGTCAGCGTTGCATATAAATTTCTCATATTTAATTTTGCGAGCCACTTGACGCTGCTTTTTGGCATTGCGCTCAGTTTTAATGCCATAGACCACAATTTATTCATTTTTGGCCCAGCGAAAGAAACAAACAAACAACAACAACAGCAACAAAAAACAGCAGCAGCTAAAAAAAACTCATAAAACATATAATAAACAACAAGGCGCAATTAAGTTTTTTAACCACTGACGAAGTGAAAATACACTAAAAACAAAATGGTGGAAAAATTGTGAATATATATGGGATATATAGTAATATATAAGATATAGAATTCTATTAGATAATGAGAATTTAATGTGAAAACAAAACAAATGCTGAGCAATGTTTTCTTAAATTAATTGTCATATACTTACTATGAATCCATAAAAAAATTATACAAATTAATAAAAACATTTTGATAATAAAATATTTTTATTTTTAGTAAAATATTGAAAGATTTTCCTTATTTGAAAATTTATAGTTGGAGTTGTAGTTGAAATTTTCTGGAAAATTCAGTACTTTGGGAGTACTTTTAAACCCATTTCAAGATAAAAGCCTTATTGTATTTTGAGAACAAAAATAGGCTTGCGAAATGTTCCGTCGCGTACGTTACAAAAAATGAAAGTCAATTTGCATTTTCACATTTTTTAGCGAACTTTGCAGAATAAGCAACAAAATTTCCAAATACAAACATTAAGTGGAATCTCCGACCATATCAATTCAGCTTAATAAATAATGATAAGTAGTCTCCTTAGATAAAAATCTTAATTTTTGTCTGTTGCGAACGTTGCACTTTGTGCATACACATTTTTAAAATATCCTATCCATTTATTTTTAAAAATTTAAGAGAAAAAAAACAGAGACTTAATCACGATATTGGTAGAAAAAGTCTTTCTTGAAAGTGTGTAAAAAACTTGAAATACTCTCTCTCCAAAAAAAAAGTTAGTGTATGCGGAAAATGCGTAGCAAAGTGGCACTCGCAAAATGCGTGTGAGTGAGTGTGAGTGTTGTGTGCACTCGTTTACATTAAATGAATAATGCACTCGAGTGTGCGATGCACTCGTGAATCTGTTTTTTTTTGTTGATAGCATTCACAAATTTGATGATGGCAAAAAAGCCACAACCCTTTAAGACAATGAAGGATAAATGAGGGGGCAGGAAGCAGGGTGGAGAAGAGGCGAAGGGAGCAGGAGGAGGAAGAAAGAGGGAGAGGGGTAAGGAGAAGGAGGAAGGAGTGGCATTAACCATAAAGTTGAAAGATAAATGCGTTGCAGCTAAGAGGCAGCATCATGTGCCACATGACCGTGCCACATTATCCGCTGCTTAGCCAGAATAACAACAAGAGAAAGAAGAAGAGGTAGAAGAAGAGGAAGAAGAAGGAGAAGTACAACAAACAGAAGTAGAAGAAACAAAAACAGAAGCAACAGCTGCCCTCGTCTTGGCTTTTGTTGCACTGACCGTTGAACATACTATAAATTTCCAACTTAAGTGCCGCACATTAACCGCAGGCACTGTTAAGCTGCCCCCCTCTCCACACCCTCCCCCAATTATCTACTCCCAAAACTGACAACAAAGACAACTTTCTTTCTTGGTTAAATGCTTAATGAGATGACTTTAGCCGCATTTGGGGCCCAAGTTGTTCGAGTCTGGCAACAACTTCAATAAAGTGTCAAACAAATAGCCAACAACATTTAATTGTTGTACAAAATACAAAATTCTAGAATTAAAATGACAACAACGACAACATTTTACAGCAAGTTGTTCTCAAAGTTCTTGAACTTGAATGACATTTTATTATGGCCCGACTTTAGGCAAAAGGGATTTCTTATTCCCCTAATTGACCGCAATTAGTGAAAGCTGAAGAACACAATGGTCCACAGTTGCTAATTTTATCATTGTTACTCTCACTCACACACAACTTGCCACAATTTGTGGCAGTAGCAAAAAACAAGCGACAGAGCAACCAGAACTATTTGGGAATTGCAACTCTGTTTTTGAAGAGCAAATTATATTTTGTGATAAATATCAATCCAAATAATGTCAAATAATATTAATATAATATCATAAGTTTTTGATAAAAAAAAAGTCCTAAGGAATATCCATTTTTAATATATAGTTTACGATTTTTAATTTAAAGATTAATTTATTTAGTCCCTAAAAATAAAATAAAAATTAATAAATATTATTCGCTTTTAATTCCATTTTAAATCACATTTGTAATAAACTCCGGTGCAAAACTATAGCCGCACCTACTTTTTTGAGTGTTTGCATAGAAAGAGTAAAGCTAGAAAAAAGATTTTACTACCATTGGAAAGAGCGTTAAAAATAAGAGAAAATAGATGACGAGCATCAACACTCTCCATGCAAAAATGTACCGTTATGTTGCATTTTCGTTTTGGACAAGGTGCAGAATTATAGCCGCACAAGCTGAATTTTTATTTTATGTTTGGCTATCGGCGATTTTCTTTGCGAACACTTGGTTGAGTAACTATTTAAGGCGAATTAATAAAGATTCCAAGTGGATCAGTGTTTTCTCATGTCGGGATGGGTCAAATTCTGGCGCCCAAAAGTTTGAAATGCCCATTTTGAGAAATTGACAAAAATATTGGTCTCTCCGACAAAGTAGTTGGAAATATTTGATACAATCTGAATGAATATGGCATAGAGGAACCCGGAGGATGTAGGCCGAGCAAAACCAAAGTCAAAAACCGAACTTTTCTAGCTTTGCTCTTTCTATGCAAACACTCAAAAAAGTAGGTGCGGCTATAGTTTTGCACCAGAGTTTATTATTTAAATGAAAATATAACATATTTAGTTTAAAAATTTAAATCTTTGGAATTAAATTTCCACAATTGTCAGAATGATTAAAAATTGTCACAAAAACAAAATACGCTGATGGACAAAATAAGAGTAACAATAATTTTTTTTTGTTTTTTGTTTTAATTTGCTTCGAAAAAAGTAAATTTGTAGCTTAATAATGTTTACTTAATACCTTTTAGACAATGTTTCAACATTTAATATTTAACATTTAACATTAAAACGGAGTTCCAAATTCATACCCTGCTTTTTAACATATTATTAAAAATTTGTTTCAAATGTCAAAGTGTCTCTCGTTTCTATTATTTTATCCAGCACTGTACAAACGCTCAACTTTTAATAAAACAACAGCAAATTTCACATCTAGCTCCTTATTAGCGTCAATTTGGGAAAGCTAAACTCCAAAAAAAGGAGCTAAATAAATATGCCAAAAAAAATTATATTTTAATCCCTTGACTATATTTAATGCGAGGTTATGTTGAACAACGAGATGCCAATTATGCCGAGCTGTTTGTCCGAGCACCCTGAATGCATTTTATTATAGCTTATTATGAGACTTTCATATATAAAATTGTATTTATCTCTTTCTCGCTCTCTCTCTCTCTCCTCCTCTCTTTCTGAGCAAATGCTCGCTTTAATTAATAATTTACACACGCACACACACACACACACTTTGACAGGGATAATGTTGTGTGCCATTGTCTGTTTGCAGATGCGCAAAATAGTGAAATGCCACGCCCCCTTTTGCCCCTACTCCCACACCGAATACGCCCTTTAGCTTTGTGGCCAAGTGGCAATTAAAATTAATTTAAATTTAAATTACTTACACACACACACATACAAGAAATATAAATATAATATGAAGCATAAAAAACACATCAAAAGATTTAAGTGACAACTGGACGACTGACTGATACCCTGTAATGACATTTATTATCTTTTTGTTCTTGAGTCTTGAATATTAAATTTGATTCAGATCATCAACAAAAATAACAGACATTTTTAGATAAAACTTATTTTTTTGCCATTTTCTAGCTATTTTTAGCTATAATTTTTTTTAAGACCTAGGGCTTTTATCTTTTTCTTCTTGATGCTAGAAGATCATCAGACAAAAAAAAAACTAGATTTTTAGATACAACTTTTTTAGCCATTTTTTAGCTAATTTTTCTTTTAAGACTTATTTGTAGCTTATTTTTTTGAATTTTTTTCTTTTTTTTAATAATCTTTAAAAAATGTTTATACAAATACTCCATATTGGAAATTAAAGTGAACAAAATTCAATAAATATTGAAAAATACCCAATTTTTCTACCTACCTAATTCTAGGGTGTACACAAAAAACCCATTAAGCTCAAAAGACACATATTATAACAATTCCCTTAACGTTGTTTTTCTCTCTTTTTTTACAGAATTGGTCAGTGCACAAAATGCGCCCATGTTGGAGATATTCCCGAAGCAGACGGAGCAAAGGAAACCGGTGGGAAAGCCCCTAATATTGACCTGTCGTCCCAATGTGCCCGATCAGGCGCTGGTCACCGATCTGCAGTGGAAGGATAACATGAACAACACCATATTGCCCAAGCCGTAAGTGTGCGACAAAAAAAAAAAAAAAAAAAAAAAAAATTGTAGCATATCTATCTGTCTCTCTTCTTTGGTGTGCGTGTGTGTGTGTTTATTAATTTTATGTTTTTCTGTTTTAATTTTCTATAAATTTGTACACACACACACACACACACACACACACACACAATTTTGTTAAATATATTTTCTGTAGGACCAATTTTGATTATGATCCACTTTACGATTCCAAGGGCAATAAAAAGAATGTGTAAGTGCCGACAACAACAACAACAACAACTAAAGTTTGTTACGTTTGCGTAGAAATAACAGCAACAACTGCAACAACAACAACAACAACTATAACAGCCCCATCTCCTTTTTTACAAAAAAAAAGCTGCGTTGTTTTGTTTGCCGGCATGTTTCGATTACATTTGTGTATTTGTTTGTTTTCTTTATTGTTGTATTTTTGTGTTCAGCAAATTGTCGCATTTCTAGGTCATATACATATATTTATAACGTAGCATTCATTACCTTTCCCTTCACTTAAAAACTTTTAAAACTTCCCATCACAAACTCGTATCATGCAAAAAACAATAATTCAACAGCTGCCTCTTCATGTCACATTATCTTGTAACGTAACGTAATGAAACGTTACGTAATTGTCGTAACGTAACTAGATCCCTCTTAGTCTACTAACCAACTGCATTGACAGTTAGTTCCTCATTCTCCCCACGCATTACAATTGAGTTCATTCTCAAAACATTGATACTCAGTCATTAATCGAATGTTAGTTGTAAGCATGAAAAAATTGTTCTGTGTGAATAATACATTTAATAATGCTTAAAAGCAACTAATCGATAGTATTTCAGTTTTGTTGAGAACATGCTTCAAAGCAGCCAACTTAATGTGCTTGCTTTTTTTAGTCCAGCGTTGCCAACTTAAGTTACTAGTAAAACAACAACCAGTGATGCAAAATATTTGCCGGAAAAAAAGACAAAACGGCCAAAGAAAACAGCGAAAAAAAGCTGAAAAACAAAAAAAAAAGGACGACAAACAGATGAAATTTTTTTTCTAAATTTTTTTTTTAATTTAAAACTTTTAAAGCATATTCAATGCATTTTTTTCAAAATTTTCTTTGTCATTGAACTACGCCCATGGTGTCTATCATCTTTAGCTATTTTCCAGGCAATTTATTCGTATGGCCTCTGCAGAAGATAAAAATATACGAATGCATATAATTGAAAAATTTTATTATCAGGGGTGCCACAGGTATCGCTTTTGCTTGAATTTGACATAAATTTCATACAAATTTAAGTCAAATTCAAGTGAAAGAGATTTCTGTAGCACACCTGAATATATACATTTACCCAGTTGTCAAAATAGCATTTAACGTGTCTATATCTAGATGGTTCATCAATTTAAATTTTACCAAACTAACTTGGCTAAAAACGCTCTCTACTTCTGCATTCGACCATGGCAACGATAGAAGATTCAGAGCAAAAGTGAGCACTTCTGAAAAGGGGTTATTGCCTGCAGAGTCTCGATATTTGTTTGCTTCAGACCAAAATTCTGACGTATTTTCAACATTCTCCCCTTTTAAGAGGTGAATTTTGGTGCACTGGAAAAGTGTTTTCGCCTTTACATCGATTCCATTTTCAAAAAGTTCCAAAATTGACAGTATAGAATCCTTTTTGGATTAAATTTAGTTGAATTTTCGGATAGAAGATGTTTAAGATTTCTCCCGGAAAATTTATCCGGAAAAAGGCCAAATTGGCATCACTGAAAACAACAGCACAGTCACGTGCAGCCAACTTAACTTAGTCCCAGTAGCAGCAAAGCAACCAGGTGCAGCCAACTTAATGTACTCAAGTTGACGCCAACTTAACTGGCATAAAGTCGTATAGTGGAGTGCAGCCAACTTAACGCTCGAGCGCAGCCAACTTAACGTAGTACTCAAAGCATAATCAAGAGCTGCCTACTCAGCATCTTTATGAAATAGCCAAGCGCAGTCAACTTAACATACTTTAGCTAGACTCAAGCGCAGCTAACTTAACTTGTGTTAAGAAAATTGGCTGAAGCGCAGCCAACTTAAGTATATATGTAATATGAAGTAACCTCAATCTCAGAGTATAAAAGCAGCCGCTAATGAAGTAAACTAATTTCTGGTTTTATTTTTAATTTGATTTTCAAAGAAAAAGTTGCAATCAGTATTCGAAATTCGAAATGAAGAAACAACACAAAAAATATAAAATGAAGCTGTCAAAAGGAAAAATGAATTCCCAATTGATTAAATCAAAAATTGTACAGTGCTGCGGCGTGTCTCGAGTTATGAAATCGTGTTAATTAATTTGTCTAGGGAAGGGCGAAGACATTTCTCTGTCTCTGTCTGTTTTCTTGTACTCTCTTTTGTGTTCAACTATTGCGTGGCAATTAACCTGAATTTGAATTGGTTGAATAGTATTTCTTAGCGTCTGTCACAATTCATTAAATGGACAGCGCTGGAAGTTATGCAACACTTTTTGTGGCAGTGCTATTAATCAATTACAGTTAAATAACGTGGGTTGTTTGATTCGTACGCGGAACTTAATAGAAGCAAAGCTAATTTAAAAGTGATGGAATAATAAACGATTTTTTTTCTAACGTCAATTTGTTGAGTATTTTTACGCCGTGTTCAACTAAATGCACGCAACTCGGACCCCAGAGCTGGTCAAGAATCAACACACACACACATACACGTAAATAGTTATGCGGCTTGGCAACTTTTCAATTTGCTCGATGCACGCACAAAACTCGAGTCCAAAAACTGGACTGCAATATTTAATTTGAAAGGCCCAAATCTGAAATAAACTGAAGCCTGGCAACTCTGCTTGCGCTTGGCCTGGCCCCCTACGCAGATTATTTTGTGCTCGTTTTGGTCTATATTTTTGTATACCCGTTACACTTATATTGCAAGGGTATATTGTACTTGTTGTCAGGTAAAATCAGAAAAACTCCACAACTGCCAGAATATTAAAGATTTAAGCTTTTTTTGGTACTAAACGTTATATATAACAATTATAAATCTTTATACTTAATTTCATCTATATCGATAACATTTAACAGCAGTTATGACAGTTTAAATTTTCTGAAACGTCTGAATTTATGTAAAACATTTTATGTAACACTCTTTTTGATACTGAGCGATATATATTATAATTATAAATCGTTCTACTTAATTTCATCTATATCGTTAATATATTACAGTAATTATGACAGTTTTATTTTTCGGAAACGTCTGAATTTATGCATACATGTTTAAACTGCCTAACGGGTAACATGTAGTCGGGAACTTGACTGTAGGCCTTCGAACTTGTTTTGTTTTGTTTCTTTTTTTTCTGAGGGCACGCCCACACAAAAGGGGCGACGGGGCGAGGGGTGTGGCGTGTGAGGATTGTCGAAATTCAGAAATGAAGTTTGGTCGACAGGCCGCGTTGCAGCAGCGCGTTGCATACTTTCAGGCGCAAAATGTAATTAAGCTGCCCAACCGGGCACAAAAACCCCATAAACCCCAAAAAACACAACCGAAACCCCAACAAAACCCGCCCCCTCCCCCCTCCAAAAACTCGTACCCCACCCCTCCACTCCTCCCTCCCATAGGCAGTGCAAGCGAAAAATGTCCGGTTTTTCAGTCATGGCCCTGACTGGACTCGAGTTCGAGTTCGAGTTAATTAAAGCGATTAAGTTGGCAATAGTTCTGCGTCTGACATCGACGACGGCTCTTAACTTGGCCAGTTGCCAGTTCAGTTGCCAACTGCCCCTATTAAATGGCCCTCTCCAGATACTGTGTAATCATACAAATACAAATTAAGTTGAGGCATATTTAAGTGAACATTTGAAATGACAACAAAGTTGAGTTTAGTAATTGAAGAATTTCTAACTTGTCTTGTGTGGAAACTTTCAGTTTGAAAATTATTTGAATTCGATAAAAACACAGTCATAATTGTCTCACAACTGTCATTTGTATTCAAAAATGTGTGTTTTAAGTTTATTATAATAAAACTGTCTTCACGAAAAAGAAAAAATAATAAC
>JBAMBL010001592.1:0-54493 GCA_037043405.1 Drosophila subquinaria
GGGGCCCTGCCTTAAAATGGCATGTGCAGCCTCAGGCGAACAGGCCCATAACCACGATTGCTACATCCTTCTGGACCCAACTTGTCAACTGATATCATCAGCTCGATTGCCTGTTCGGGCATTGGGTTGAAAAAAATTGACCCACCCTAATGTACATATTTACACTAGCCAGAAAAACTATGCATAAAACCATTTTTTTTTTACCTTAACAGCTATTGTAAGTCAAGTCTTCATAGTAAAAATAAATATATTTGGAAATGTCGTTTGAATTCCGTTTGAATGATGCCAAAAATTTTCTTAGCCCATTGAAAAATTCGAATTTTTGTAAACGTCTTGAAACAATTCTAGAAGTGACTGCAAAAGAAAATTTTCAAAAATCTCTTCGCTAGTATTTTTTATAATTATTGGAAAATCCTAAAAATGACTATTTTAACCGCTTTTTCCTACTTTTCACACAAAAAGTGGCTTTTTATTATAAATTATTAAATAAAAGCATTTTGTTGAATTTTATTACAAAATTTAAAGAAAACTCTTATATTTTTGTACAACATGATGACAAGAAATTTTATTAAAAAATAATTTATTTCGGCACAGAATTAAATACACATACAATAAACAGTGCAACAGTTAAAACTACATTATACAAAAATAGTAAAAAAAAATAGCAAAAAAAATGTAAAGGTAAAGTCCAGAGTCGACCTGCAATAAGATGAATCGGGTGGGTTTTATATTACCCAGATTTCGTACCTAAGATCCAGTTGCTTTGTCTGTGAATCGTTTATCAATTAGATATATGTACATATATTTTTTGAGCAGAACCATCGGCTTCATAGAGGCTGAGTCTGAGTCTGAGGCGGAGTCTGGCATTACAAATAACGAATATAACTAGGCATATAATACAATATATACATAATACAATATACAATATATAACTAATCTCGTTGGATGGACTTTGACTAGGAGCTGGTGTTGCCAAACAGATTGACCAGTTTCTGCCGGAAGAATCCCATCTTGTTGGATTTCGCTTTCGCAGCCCGTTTCACAATCAATTCGCTCTTGAAAATGAGCCAATCCCGTCGGTTCTGCGGATTCGAAGGTCCCCACTTGTCATTGGGCCTCAACGATGCCATCAAAGACTGTCGTTATAGAAAGACATTCAAATTATATAACTATATAGTTATAAATATAAATTCAAATTTCTCACCTTCACAAAACTGCCACGCTTATGGGTGCTGATGTACCACCAGCCCCAGAGTGGAAACTGGGCAGCTCCAACGGCAAAGAGCACCCAGCCAGCAACTAAAATAAGTAAATGAAATAAAAAAAAATTTGTAAAATAAAATAAAAAATTAAAAAGCGATAGAAAATATTAAATGAAACATGCGGAACAGTGTCGACAGCAATATATCCTGGGCCTAGGCCTCGGCACATACATAAATGATATAAATAAGTGATTTTAACCAATTTACCCAATGTCTTAAAATTTTAAAAATTAATTAAAAGTAAAAATTATTTAAAAAACAAAAAAAATTCGTTGACCACATCAGGAATCGAACCCACGACCTGTGCCGCACGGGCTCGTATCTCTAGCGTTAGACAACCAATTCAATTTCACTGGATACCACTGGAGTCTTAAAATGTCAAAACTGGAAACTTTAAATTTTTTATTTTCCAATAAAATTAAGGCAAAAAAAAGTAAAACTGCATTAAAATCGATATATTTCAAAAAATTACGAAATTAATAACATGAAAACACATAATGAATCAAAAGGAAATACCATAATCACAATGATATATCGAAATTTTCATATGAAACTCGATTCAATGTTTTGACTTATGAACATCACTATTAAGTATTAATCGATTAAAAGTTTTTTGTACTTACTGTCTCCGGAGAGTGGAAAGTATGTTTCACTGTACTTGATCGGCTGGATGGTGATCATGGAATAGATGAAGATCACAATCATCATGACGGGTGTGAAGAAGAACCAGCAGATGCGCCAATAGAAGGAAACCTTCTTATTGCTCATGAACTCGATGTCATCGCACAGATTCTGCAGACCTGTGCATAAATTATATTAAGGAAAAAAAATAAAATTTAATGTAATTAAATTTAATCCAAAAAAATATTTCTTATATAATAGGGACCGTAACTGTTTTAAGTTATAAAATATAAATTGCAAATTAACAACTATTTTCAAATGTATATTTTAATGTTACGAAATAACAATTATTTTTAATTTTAATTTAAAAAGTCAAAATGAATCATTAAAATTCACTTTTTAATAAAAAGTTGTGATATAACACTTATTACCGATTTTTTCAATAAAAATAATTATTTTTGATTTCCTTTTTTAAAAGTTACAAATAAGAGTTATTCTGTAACTTTAATTTTAAAAATCAAAAATAAAAGTTAAAGTGAATATCTTTTGAACCAAGTGGTGTATTACCAAAACTTTAAAATATTATTGATCTTCGAAATTAAGGATCCGACTTTTTTTATTATATTTCATTTTTTCTTCTATTTTTTGTTTCAGTAATATATGTATGAAGTAATTATTGGCAAACAAAATACCAATTGATACTAAAAATACCAAAAAAATATACTAGAAATCATAAAAATACCAAAAAATCACTTAAAATTTTATTTTTGATTTTTAATAAAAGTTACGGAATTACTCTTATTTGTAACTTTTAAAATAAAAATCAAAAATATCTAATTATTTATTTTTATTGTAAAAATCACAAATAAGTGTTATTTCGCAACTTTTTATTAAAAATTAAATTTTAGTGATTATTTTTTACTTTGAAATAAAAATTAAAATAAAGAATTAAACTTGATTTATATCTTATAAATTGAAAATAGGAGATTTTGGCTCGAACTCGACCGAAATAGGAATTTTGGTGTATACCATTTCAACGACCAACAATTTAACATTGAATTTGCACTGCATGTTAATAATTGATAACATAAATGTTAACATAGATGTTAACATGGATGATAGTTGAACTTAGTAGAAGCTTAATATTGAGAGTAAAGTAGAGTCTCTGAGTTAAAGAACCTTACCATAAATCCAGACAATGCCGGCCAGCTCAAAGATGGCCAATATGAAGACCACATAGGTGCCGCCATAGAAATCCACCAGCGTAAGGATCCATTGACCACCCTATGATAAATTAAATTAAAATTAAATTACTTAATACATCTTTAATATATGTATGTAGTTGATGTCCCATTCTGGGTCCGATCATACCGGCGTTATGTAGACCAATCCCATGAGAAAACCGCATACGGAGGTGGTCAACGCGACCTTCCAGTACTTCCACGTCTTGAACTGATCACAGATGATGGTCACAATCGTCGATTGTAGTGCGACAATCGAGCCGATGCCCAGAACGAACAGCATGAAGAAGAACAGCACCGAGAATAACTGGGGAACAGCCTGAAATTTCGATATCGCATCCGGATAGGAAATAAATGCCAAACCAGTTCCACTCCGCACCACATCCCTGATATTCTCAATCTGCAGATTGTGCGCCAAATTTCCCAATATCGCGAATATCGTAATGCCACCCAGCAGACTCGTCAACGTGTCCAGCGAGGTCACAATCATGGCGTCCCTGAAAACACACACGTGATTACAAAATTATATATAGATAATATTAGATAATATATAACATATATGGACTAATCTAGCGTCGCGAACGTTCCTTTTGCACGCTTAAAGGTTGGTAAATTTTTATTAAATTTCCTGAAAATTTCAGCTCTTTGGGAGTGTTTTTCAACCTTTTCCAACAGCCTTATTGTTTTCGGAAAAAACAATGAAAGTTCCGTTGCGAATGTTACATAAAATGGATGTAGATTTGAAGTTAATGTGCGTTTTCCCATTTTTTTTTAAGCGAATTTTGCTTAATAAACAAAAAAAATATCCAAATTAGGAACTACAAATAATGATTATTTGTTTGCTTTGTAATCAAAAAAATCGTTCACTTATAATAACTTTGAGACACCAAGAAAAATACCAATATTCATATTTATGGATCATTTATGCATTTTCACCATTATTAAATATTTTTCAAGTTTTATAGATTTGATACTTTACTTCTCAACCAATAATCATTATTTTTGAGCATAAAAATATAAATTAAAGAATAATTATTATTGTATGAGTTTTATATATTGCTCAAAATAAAACTCGAGTTGTAATTTAAGTTTTATTTTAAGCAATAAATAAAATGTATGAAAAAAGAAATATTTCTTAAGATTAATTTTTTTGGTCAAAAATATAAAAATATATATAATTAACCATTATTTGGTGAGCAAATCTATAACACTTGAAATTAATCATTATTTCAAAATTTTTTTAATAACACTTATGTATAATGCTTATAGGACCTGCTTTGGGGTTTATGTTCAATTTCTCAAAAATTAAGTAGAGTATTTGTACATATTAATCCAGTTAAAAAAAGTAAGTAAATTGAATAAAAAATAAATAAAATCTTAATTTGAATTTTTTGAATTTCATAATTTTTACTTATTTTGCAATGTTTCAAAATTTTGGATATGGGACTCTTATTCTATATTCATGCGCAGATTTTTATCATATTACTATAAATTGGTTTGAAATGTAATAATGTCTCTTTTAGTTTATTTTTTGCATTACTGTATGTTATATATAATATATTGTACATAGGTTTAATCTGCGATCTGAGCGTAACTCACCTGTAAATGGGATGATTGAATCGATTGTAGGAGGCGAACATGATGATGGGTCCACAGCCGACGGCCAGCGAGAAGAAGCATTGCACCACCGCCTCCTTCCACACGGTGGGATTGAGAAGCTCGCCCCATTGGGGCTTCAGAAAGAAGATGATGCCATCGACGGCGCCCTCGAGAGTGACGGCTCTGCCCAGCAGTGCGAAGAGTACCACGTAGGGGAACAGGGCCAGGAAGTAGGCCGCCTTGCCTGAACTTTTCACGCCTCGCATTATCACCAGGAATATGACCACCCAGGAGACGAACAGGGCGATGGCCAGCTTCCAATCGGGATTGCCAATGCCATCCGAAATATCCGTCTTCTCCTTGATCACCACATTGCTGTAAGCGATTTTATTATTTTTTATTTTATTTTTTTTTTATTTTTATTTTTTTTATTATCACTAAAAATTAACTTTTCCTTTTGATTAGTTTTGGAAAAGTTGGAAGAGCTGTTCCCACTTTCAATTTCAAGCTTTCGTAGCTAAACAAATTTTCAGGGGAATGTCATTTTGATCAGCGGTGGGCACGCAGTGGCTCCAGGAGCAGCGACTGCTCCCAGACTCGCTGTTGATTCAGATTTCGTGGCCACCGCTGATTTTGATGATGGTTTGGTCTCTTCATTTATTCTGCATTCAAATTTTATTAATTTCATAATATCAATATTTTATCAATTCGATTAATAGTCAAAAAAGTAAACGAGCTAAAGTACTTGAAAATCGCATCCATAAAAATCGAATTGTCGATTTTTCGATGTACTAATTACATCACTAATTTTTATTGTGATTATTTATATTATTTTGTGAAATACTACATGAAAATTAAAATTTCTCAAAAAAAAGAGAAAAAAAAACAGAAATGCTGTTTCCAAATTTAATATTGACGCATTTCCCTAGATTTTATGTAGGCTAAAAATCTTTTCTATATTTTTCAGCTACATTTTTGAAGCAAACTGAAACTTGCTCGACTCGTAGATACCCCGTCTAATAAATATCACCCTTTACTTACAGAAAATATAGTTCGGAACTGCTCTGCAGTTTTGTGGTATTGGCACTGAAATTGGTTGAGTTATCCGCGAGTGTCATCAGGGCTGAGCTGGCATTGCTCAGCAAGGAGCGAACATTTTGGTCGGGACTGGAGTTGACACAGTTGAGCCAATCGTCCTGGCAAAAGGACCAAGGCAACACGGCTTGGAAGGACACGAACAGATAGTAGAGGGTCAGGGCCAACAGCGAGGAATAGTAGGTGATGATGCAGAGCGTGGCAAAGGCCTGTCCATAGCCAACGCCCAGAAACGAGGGACAGACGGACCAGATCTTCACCGTGCCCTGACTCGTGAACTGTCCAATTATCATCTCCAGATAATACATGGGTTTGCCTATATGAATGGGGATACAAAATAAAGTATATGTTACATTTAGTGTCGTTCGTCACAAAATTGAATTACAGAAATATTGGTTTATAGAAATGTTTTAGTCACTAGATTATTACTTTGCAAATTTGTAGACTTACCGATCAAAAATGTTATTTAATATCGTTCGTCACAAAATTGTATTACAGAAATATTGGTTTATAGAAATGTTTTCGTCACTAGATTTTTAGCTCATAAGTTTGTGGATTTACCGATCAAAAAAATCATGTAATATCTTTCGACACAAAATTGAATTACCGAAATATTGGGACATGGAAACATTTTTGTCACTAGATTTTTAGCTCGTAAATTTGTTGACATACCGATCAGAAATATCATTTAATATCGTTCGTCACAAAATTGGATATCAGAAATTTAGGTCCAAAGAAATGTTTTCGTCACTAGATTTATGCCTGGTTAATTTTACCGATCAAAACTATCATTTAATATCATTCGACACAAAATTGGATATCAGAAATTTTGGGGCATGGATATACTTTCGTCAATAGATTTTTAGCTCGCAGGTTTGTACCGATAAAAAAAATCATTAAGTGTCGTTCGTCACAAAATTGGATATCAGAAAATTAGGTCCAAAGAAATGTTTATGTCACTAGTTTTGCGATGAAAGCTATCATTTAATATCGTTCGTCACAAAATTGAATTACAGAAATTTTGGGGCATGAACATATTTTTCGTCACTAGCATTTTAGCTCTTAAAGTTGTAGACTTACCGATCAAAAAGAGAACTATGATGTATGGTATGAGGAAAGCGCCGCCTCCATTTTCGTAGGCCGTAAATGGAAATCGCCAGACATTTCCCAATCCCACGGACACCGAAATGCAGGACATGAGAAACTCCAGACCATTTGACCAGTTGGAACGTTCCTGATCCGCACTCTGTGCCTCCTTCTCATGATGCTGCAAAGTAAACGAAAAAAAGAAAAGAATTCTTTTCATAATTAGTTCACCCAAAAATGTCAGTTAATGTTATCACAACTTGATGATAAGTGATTTATTAAGCAATGTTTGCACATAATTTCCCAGACTCCAAAACAAATATTTATGCGTCAAGTTGATAAGTTGATTAAATGTGATTAAATGTGATTATGATTGTAATTGCCCAACACTGACAAGTCTTTTTTTAAAAATACGCCAAATATAGAAGTTTATGTATGCCTAAGCCCGAGTAATATTTAGCATATAAATGCATATCTCTCTGGCCAAGATTAGATTATATGTATTGTGTAAATCTTCAAATGATCTTGGAGTTCATAAATCTCGAAGCTCGTCCGATTGTTTCTAACGCTCTTCCGTCATCACATGCTTTTTTTTAACTTTTTCCATTAAATTTTAATAAATAAAAATCTTAGAATGCTTTAAATAGATTTTTAATGAAATAAGAATTATTTTCTTCAATGAATCGCATTAGAACGTAGGCGTTGCATTATTTGCAAGGCAAGATGAACAAAAAATTTCAAACTTAAATATTACTAAAAATTGTAAATTAAAGTAACAATTTTAAAAGAAAAATAATTCTTCAATTCTAAATACAGTAGCGGACAAAGAAAACCAGACACCATAAAATTGTGGTTTTTGGAGTTTTTTTAAAGTGTTTATTTATTCGACTGTAGACAAAATGTACGAGGCCTAGGAGCCGTTTGAATGATACAAAACTTTCCTTAACCCATTAAGTACCCAGTCTAATTTCTAAACTTATTTCCTCGGGCTCCAACAAAAAGTGTTTGGATGCAAACAAAAAATTTAAACAATTCTAATAGTGAAAAAAGTTTTGAAAGTAGACTTTTACAAAATTTCAAATATTTCAATGGGTTAAGGAAAGTTTTGTATCATTGAAATGGTTCCCAGACCTCGTACGTTTTGCCTATGGTCGAATAAATTAAAAAAAAACTCCAAAAACCGCTCTTTTATAGTGTGTCTGGTTTTCTTTGTCCGCCACTGTACAAGTTGATGTTTCTATCTGGAATATAAATTTTCCTTGCAGCGATCGGTATTTGAACCCTCGACCCCATGAGTGTGAGCCCAGCACACATCCTCTGTGCCAGAGATAGGAACACAAATAGCAAGGCAATCTTATCCTAGTACATTTCACTTGGTGACAAAATATAAAGTCTAGTATATAGTTATTAAATAGATGACTTTGGTGTGCGTCAATACAATGAACTCTTGTTAACTTGTTAACAATTGTTATTGTGGCATTTAATGGATGGCTATAAACCGTTTACAGCCTCGTTAGTACTACCAACATGACGGCTAATTGGTTAATTGGACCTTTAGCCGCTGGCTAAATAAATCGCAGTTGAATTATTGGGAAATTTGATTTATGATCCTGATAAGATAACAAAGCAGTTTTATTTGCTTTTGCCTTTTTTCGAAGACAACAAATGGGGAAAGCGCGTGACGAACGATAAGAAAACAGAGAGTCCGGAAATAAGGAAAAGTTAAAATAATAAATATTAAGTAAAATATGCATATGAAAAACAGAGAAAAAGTTGTCTTGAGAATGGGGAAATCAACTTGAACTTGGGTAAAACTAATTTTAGAAAGTATTTAAAATGCTTTAATTGTGACTAATGCTGTGTAATTACCAAATGAATAATGCACGCCATGCATGCATTTATTCATATGTCTATATTTGTGAATAAAAATACGAGTATGTGTGTAAGTATATTCACAAGTACTCAAAGAGCTCTGACCACAAAAATTGTGGGGGAAAAACAATTAAATTTATCTATGCATGCTGACTATCAAAATAAAAACAATGTGAATTATAATTATAGTATAATTCGTTGTAATTCCCCCAGTTTGACATACATATATACATATATATCTAACGGAATGACAATATTTGCAGTTTGTTTTAACACTCATTCAGTTCATTCAATCATTTGCATTACATAAAACACCCGTGAAAACCCGTTCATGAATCAAAACTTAAACTTAAACTTAAACTTAGGCTCAGTCGGACTGCAATTGCAAATGACATTTTAAGTCAGATGTGCGCCAGTGACTATCGCAAATACTAGTTAGTTATTAACTAAATGTCTTTACTTGTTACAGACTTTAATATATTTTTTTAAAAATTAATTTTTTTATATTATTGCAGGGGACTTTCACAAAAACTATTGTATTTACTTGACAGAGACTTGTAAAGTTTATTTTATATTTTTGGTATATTTATTTATTTATTTATTAATAATTATACCAATTTTTATTATTTACTTTTCATAGACAAAACCATTTAATTTTCTGTTTTTATACCCTGGGGGGGTATATTAAGTTTGTTCAAAACTATGTAACAGGCAGAAGGAAGCAGCTTCTTGATCAGCCTCAACAGCCGAGTCAATATAGCCATGTCCGTCTGTTCGCATAAGCGAAAGGATCTCAGAGATGGTAAGAGCTCGGAATAAAGACTCCCTGTAATGTCACGCCCACTGTGAGGGGCGTAATTCATCAAAAACTGACAGCACCTCTGCTTTTGGGTTTTAAGTTAAATTTGAAAATTCGTTTTGTACCAATGTGTGTGGGATCATGCCCAGAAACTAATCACCAACTTTCATCACGATTGGGCCATAAATAGTGAAGATTTTAGCAATTCAAAGGCCTTTTAATGGCAATTCTATAAATATAATTAATGGTCAATTAATTCATTTAACATTTACTCTGCTAGAATGTACATCGAGAATGTATATCGAGTTTGCCAGCATCAGTCCAAGTGGCGGAGTGGTGGAAGTGATAGGTGATCGGAAAGAGAAACAGGAGTTCGGGGCTCGAATCTCAGTAATATTTTTCATAAATTTGAATTGTCAGTCTAATAATAAAGATACGCGCCCGTGTGCGAGGGGTCGTGGGTTCGATTCCTGATTTGGTCGACGAATTTTTTTTGTTTTTTTTAATCATTATTACTTTTAATACATTTTTAAAATTTAAAGAGATCGGGTAAATTGGTTGAAATCACTCATTTATATCATATATGTATGTATGTGGCTGCCACAGAAACGATAGGTGGATAATTAAGGATTAGTATGAGAATTGCATTGGCATCAAATGTTCAGCGTGCCGAGGCCTAGGCTCCGGGTATATTACTGTCGAGTGCACTCGACTGTTCTGCTTATTGTTTATTTATTTATTTACTTGACAGAGACTTGAAATATTTATTTCATTTTTTATTTATTAATAATTCATTTATTAAATATTTTTACAAGTAAGACTGCCACATCAACTTTTAAACGTGTTGTGTTTAATTAATTGTGAGCGACATTAAATTATTTATTAATAATTAAGTCTCTTACATTTTTTTTATTGTTTGAACAGCTTTCAAAATAACACTTTCGAGCATTTTTCCGTTCTCAGAAGTTCTGTTCAAATAAAATTGTGTCACTTTTCGCTATTTATAAATGAGCGGTAAAGTCAACAGTTTTATGGAATGGCGTGCTCGACTAGAAAATACCTTGTACTAGGACCAAAGACCGTAGACTGTAGAGTTGCTGTATACCCTGTGCCCAGCAAATGATTTTTAAGCAATTGTGTGTACACGCAACTAGCTAGATACCCTGTAATTTTTTTTTTTTTTTTCATTTGTACATAATTGGCAAAGTACCCTTTAACTTACTTAGCATTAGCATTGTACTTAGCATTTTATATTTTTTTACTATTGCATATTCACATATTCGACTAGCAGATACCCTGTATCAAAGCCCTCTGCGCACGCACAGACTCGACTAGGAGTTGCCCTATAACTAAGTCTGAAATGTCCTAAGCTGTAGAACATACATATGCATGTGATCGACTATCCAATACCCTATATAATCCTCTAAGTTATCAAAACAATTTTTTACACTTGAAATAAAATATATATGTTTATAACAATGTTTTCTTAAGCCTTTTACAAACATATCCACAAACTTATATTTCCCACTCTTTAAAACAAGGGGTATAATTATATACACATCAAAATAACTGTACAAATTTCGTAAGCATCTTAAAAAAATCGTAATTTTATTTTTAAATTTTTATGGGAGTTGAATGTACAGAAAAAGACCTTAAACCAGTTTTCTTGATCAAAGAATAATATGAAAATAACCCAATTTCTTCACGACTTCAGATGCTCGTATTTAAAAAAAAATACCCGCGATCCAAGCGATCAACAATCAACGAGAGATAACGAGATACAGTTTAATTGTATTAGTCATTAGATTTAATAAGTACACCAGAGAACAGATACAGATACTAAGTACATTGTACGAACCGGAATTTATTATTGGATAAACACATGTTTCGTCTGGGTTTTGTTTTTGTATCCAGACAGCAGACAGATTTGAGAATATTTGAATTGATGTTTGATCGTGATCGTGAATGGATAAATTGATGTACTTGATTATAAGTATTACTAGGTATACAAACATCTTGCAAATTATCGGCATTAAGATAATGAGATCAATTTGAAAACAGATCGAACAAAGTTCGATTGATGATCGGTCTGACGATCTGCATAAATCATAATAGTACAAATTTAGAACTCAACGAATTATAAAGATAAGCAAATTAATTTGATTCCAAGAAATTCTTTAGAGAGATAACTTGGCCTGGGTGATCAACAAGATCACAGAGATTGCATTCCACGATCAACAATAGCTAGATAAAAATCTTAAGAAATCGAAATGATCTATTTAGTACTTGGATAAAGTAGATCAACTAAATTCTTTCAAGTTATTTACACAAATTTACAAGATCAGTTTGAACTTTTATAGATCCCAATGATCAACGTGGATAAATGAATACTTGAAAGAAAAATAATTTATCTACAACGATCAACATGAATTCTAACCTTGATCTTCGAAAGATCTCACTGATCTGCGTCAAGATCAGTTTGATTTTCTATGGAGATATTAACAAACTTCAAGATCACTTGGTTCTTCTACACAGAGGGAAATAATCAAGTATTTCGTAATTGTTTGCTTACTACGATTGAAATAACTAAGGTCAAGTATTTCAATCTTATTTCAAGTGGTATATTTTAAGTATGAAATTGAAATATTTAGTATTTTGAAAATTAGATTTACTTTAAAAAATACTTGATTCAAGTCCATTCAATTCTGAGACAGGGACCACTTGGGAATTCTAAGTCGGCGAGCGTAAAAAAGATAAAATTATTAAGGAACTTGATTTCAGATTATTAAAAACTTGATCTGTGAGTCGAGCCTGAGTCCCGAACTTGTATTAAGAATTTTGATACTCAATTCTAGTATTTTAAAAATTTTACTTTATTCAAGTTTTGTTGCACTTATATTAATATTGTTAGTACTTGAGCTAAAGAATTTTTGTGCTCATTTTCAGAAAACAGGGACTACAACCGTAATCGGAACCGTGTACCGTGTACCGAAATATACCATTTCAAATGTAGTACCGGAGCCGGTATTTTGTATAGACTACTGAAAACCGTATCGCTTGTACCGGGACGGTTTCGGTACATTTATCTAAAAAATGTATTATGATTAAAACCGTAAACGGAACCGGAAACGTGTACCGAAATTAACCCATTCAAATGTAGTACCGGAGCCGGTTTTTTTGTATGAAGACCGAAAACCGTATCGCTTGTACCGGGACGGTTTCGGTACGTTTTTTTAAAAAAAGTATCTTGTATTCTGTTGTATATGATTTGACTTTAGTACAGCTATTTTCGCTCTGTGTATCATCGATCTACATGTTAAAAAATGCACACATCGATCTTCTAGCTCAATGAACACTTTGAGTCTAAATGCAAATGTAAAATGCATATGCGACTCTTGTAGATAATATACAATTAGATAATGAGTCTGGGAAACACCTCGCGTCTATTTATTAGTCGAAGCAATAAAACCCTATTGACATGTGTACATACTATATACATATGTATTTGAATTGCCTCGACTTGAAACTCGTTTCGTTTTTAACACTTGGCTCTTGACAGACAGACAGACAGCAAAAAGATCTGCCCAGATCTGGATTTGTGGATATCTGAATGTGGTTTATACTATTTCTATTCTTGTTGTGCAGATAAATAATAGTATCTTGAGCCAATAAAGTGTTGAGTAATGAGATTCGCTTTAGTTTATGGCGATTGTTTTGTTGAATTGGATTGTTGGTCTTGGTCCCTTGGCCTACAATTAACAATTCAACTGGAGCGCGTTCTTAATAACGCCACTATATAAAGTTATAAAAAATATATTTTTAGTATATAAACAATTGTTAAATAATTTCTTGTTATTGTTTGGAAAATCAGAGTAAAAAACAAGATTTTAGTGTTACACGGAGAAAAAAAGACGGAAATTAAACTAAATTTAAATAAACTCGAAAGAAGTCTTTTCGATACTTGAAATGTATACTTGATTTATGCACCAAACACTGAAAATAAGCAAAAAAAAATTCTTAAGCTTAAGTACTTACAATCTTGATATACGTATAAAGAATCTTAAATCAAGTAAATTTCTAAAATTACTAGTAATGAGAACTTAAATTTTTAAAACAAGTCCACAGATCATGTTCATAATAATCTGAAATCAAGTTCTTGCATTCTTTTATCTTTTTAACGTTCGCTGACTTAGAATTCCCAAATGGTTCTGGCTTGTCGCTATGAAGTCAAGACTATATTTAATTTGATGATTTCTGTAGTCAGTTTACACTTAACTACAGGGACCGCAAATAAGAGTTATGAGAAACTGGATAAACTTTTATTTTCAAATTTTATTTTAAAAAAAAAAAGTGTGAAAATAAAAGTAAAATTATAATTTTTAAATAAAACCGGAAATTTTTGATAAAAATCTACAAATAATTTTTATTTAATAATTTATATTTTAAAAACTATTATCGTTACAATCCCTGCTTAATTTCACACTAACTGACAGCTTTTTAACAATACAAGTAATTTTAACTATGAAAACTCTAAAATAGTTATATTGAATCAAGTTAAAAATGTGCAAAATACTTGATCTTTTCGCTCGGTGTACGATCTCATGTACTTTGGTTCTAATTATCTGATATTCGAATCACTTTTGGCCAACTGACGTTTGGCTGATTGCACTGAGGGGGGCGGGGAAAAGGCAATGCGGAAATGTTACTTACGTCTGTTTTGTTGTTGTTGCTGTTACTGTTGTTGTTACTGTTGTTGTTGCTGTTGTTGTTACTGTTGTTGTTACTGTTGCTGTTGTTGTTGGCGGTGGTGCCATTGGCCCCGTTAACTTGTTGTGGCATTGTCTTCAATTCCATGTTGCAAGGCCCAAATTGAAACAAGTAATTTAATTTTTACTTGTTACTTCAATTTTGTTTATGTTCGTTTTTTTATCTGATTGTTGTTAACTTGATTTTCTGCACTGTCGCACATTCAATTCAATTACAAAATTATTAAAAAATTGACCGAAGTAATTATAATTGACTTGTACTTGACTGAATACCATTGAATGAACGTGAATTTTTATAATTATTATTTTTTAATTTTTAAGGCCGTGTCCGGAGTTGTGCGCGTTGTGATGCCGTGAATGCCACGGCTATAACTGACACAGTGCCGGGCTTTAAACGCTTTAAGAACCCATCAACAGCAACAGGTAACAAGTACAGCTAGCAAATGCTTAAGTCGCATGACCGACTATAACATACCCGGCACTCAAATTCGATGAGCGAACGTAACAAGTAAAACTACAAAAGAAATAAAAAATTTGTTTTGAGCTTTTAATAATTCTTATTTTCCGATCTGAAAAAAGTCAATAAATAACTAACAATAATTTAATTTTAATTTGATCCAAGTCACGAAATAATGCTTATTTAAAATGATGTACTATAATATAAATTGAAAATATAAATTAGTTTAAAGATTTGCAATCGTAGATCTCGTTTTTCAAATTATAGGCGAAGGTTTTTGAAAAATTTTATATATGGGTGTCTACATTCCAAATTTGGTGCATTTAGCTCTTACTTTCTTTGATAATAATTTCATAATAATGCAATAATTTTTATAACATAAATAGTAAATAGAAATTAAGTTTAAGATTCCATTTGTAGTTCTCTATTTTCATTTGAAATATAGTAATATAAAAGAGTCTACATGCCAAATTTTGTGCATCTAGCTCTTACTTTCTTTGAGATTGACTCGAGCTTTGATGCTGATCAACAACACATATATGTATGTATGTATATGCATACTATATGTACTTCTGCCTATATATACTTTTGTCTATATCACACTATGCACTAACTAAATATACCCCCGACCAGGGCATATTAAACTAGTATTTTAACACCTTATAAGTGTTATATTTGGTGAGAGAATGTAATATACGTGTCAATAATTAATTTACAAACTTCAAGTAAATAAATTAATTGAACTAGAATTTTTCGCATTTTACAAAATGAAAATAAATAATTATAAAAAATAAATAACAAAAAAAAAATGTGCTTAGCAAATTTGGTTAATCTAGCTCTTAGAGTTTCACAGATTGAGAATCTATGTTTTTTAGGGGTTTCTGCTTCCTACATGGCAACGAACACAATATACCCTGGCAAGCTACAAGTGCCGGGTATAACGAATACGGGCACAAGTACAGATGCAGATTGCAAGTACAGTTAAAAGCACAGGTACGGGCCGTAGTACATACATACATACATACATACATACGTCTAGCATTTATGAGTTGATGGATAAAAAGCACTTGATCATCATCGTAATAATTATCATCAACACGCTGATCATCATTAACACGCTGATCATCATTATCAACACCCACGACAGCCGAGTGAAGCTTCATCTTCAACTTCGTTCAACGTTCGTGTCACGATCGTGGCAAAGAGAGCGAAAGCTGAGAGAGAGAGAAAAGGCTTGTGAGCGAATTAAAGCTTTAAATGCAGCTGCTGATTTGGATTAAAAACAAAAACTCTACTTGACGCATTTTCAACTACAAAACGTTTCGAAAAGTTAAGATTTTAATGTTATCAAACTGTTTTTTTATTTGGCGCCTTGCCAATTAACATCATGATAAAAAATGATTTTAAATACAAATTACATTACATTCCCAAGTGGTTTGCAAGTTTGAGTTTTGCAAACATTTGAATCTTGAACTAATTTTAAATATATTTTATGTGAAGACTACTGTTTGAATTTTAAAAACAAAAAAAGGGTTATATCTAAAAAAGGTTACATAAAAAATAATAATAAAATATTGTAAATATTAAGTTTTGGAAATAAATTTCGCTGAACTTTAAAATTTAAAAAAAGTTTCAAATATTTATTTATATTTTTATAAGGGTATCAAACCGCAACAAATATCGGTTATTTGTTTTCGGTTATCGGTTTACATAATTTTTACTTGTCAGTTCTTTTTATGTTTCGGTTTACGAAGCAATTTTAAAAAATGTTAAAGATATGTAAGTTTGAAAAAAAATATTTAAACATTTAAAAAATTAGGATCTTTTTATTGAGATCAGTATATATGTAAATGAAATTAGGGCATAAGTAAAAATTAAATTAAGTTTTAAAAAACGATGTTTATACCTTAACAGCATAATTAAATTTGAAGTATTTTATTATGCATGAATCGGGTTTTTAACGGTTATTTTGATTGGAATATTTTCGGCTTTTGGGCTTTTCGGTATATAAAATAAAGTTTTGTTTCGGTTATGGTTTCAGTTACGGTTACCAATTTCAATCAGTTATCAGGTTTAAATCCCGGATTTAAATGCATAACCACGATGTTGAATTAACCAGGTGATCAGAAATCAGCAGCAAACTAAAAAATTGTATTTGAGTCACATTAAGATTGTTTGAGTTTTACTGCAACGTATTTATACATACATATATAGGAATTTCTATTCGGTTCTATTTTCTACAACTAACTGATCATAAATATATTTATAATTAACAATTTAGAGAGTCGGGGATATACCATATATACCATGTCATAGAAGTACAGTGGCTCACAGCTTATATCAACCAGCACTAAAAGCAAATTAAATCAAAGCTTCAATAACAACTAACTAATATACAAACCTTATCAACAGTACTTTCAGAAAACTAAAGTTATATGAACTGATTTTTTGAAAATATTGAAAATTACTTGAAAATTTTTGAGTTTTTGTAAAAATCAACTTTTTCAATTTTTATCCTCGATTAAAAAAAAAATATTTGTATGCAAAAAGTTTATCTAAACAATTCTAAGAGTGTCTGCAAAATTATATATTCAAAAATCTCTTCGTTAGTATTTTTTATGATTTTTTGAAAATTGCTAAAAATTACTATTTTAGCCACTTTTTCCTCCTTTTCATACAAAATTTTTCTGAGATCATCCCATACAATATTGCTGGTTGAAATTACCTGTGAGCCACTGTAGATATAAAAAGTACCTAGACACGTACAAATCGCATTATTTTTCACTCGGCTGCAATAAAAACAAGTTCTTTTTAAATGGGCATAACCATCAAGGGGGAAAAAAAATTCCCTAGCATAGCAATTAATTCAATTCACTGAACAAGTTAATATAGTATAAAAATTTTATAAGACGGCAAAATGATTAAGACTTAAGTTTAAGACCACAACTTTTACCATGTGACGTTTTTCCGACTTGGATATTTTTATGTACTTTTAATCAGGCAATTAATTGATCCACGAGTTCTGAGCGAGAATTGGTTTATTTGTGTGCACATAAATGATTTACGAAAATACGTCATTGATTTGCAATTTATTACCAAACTGTAGACTGTCGACTGTAAACTGCAGACTGTAGACTGTAGACTGAAGAACACAAGTCCAAGGTCGGCAAATATTGAATTCAAGAGTTATATACTCATTAGGCCAAATCATATTTATGTGAGTTTAGATTTCTTTTTTCAAGCGTCTTGTTTGGGTCGAAATTATGTTTGGAAAACTTATTTTTCAATAAAGTTAAAAAACAAATTAATTTTTGAAACTAAATTTGAATGCAAAATCAAATAAGAGGTAAAACAATTATGCAATTTGCATGTAAATTTTGACAAATTTATGGAAGTTGAAAGTTTATGATCTGTAGATTATTTAGTCAGTTAGTTTGTTCTTTAAAAATGAAACTAATGAACTTAATTCTTTTTATGAACTACAGCGGATTGTAGATTTTTCATTTAATCGATATAAAAAAATTGAGTTAAATTACTTGGAAATCAATTTTTCGATGTATTTTTACGGTAGATTTTTCATTAAAATCGATTTTACTATCTCGATATAACGCCAAAATAAAAACATCAAATTAAAGTACCTGGAAATCGATTTATAGATGTGTTTTTACTGTAGATTTTTCAATTAAATCGATTTGATTAACTCGAAATATCGCCAAAATGAAATCAAATAAAAGTGCTTGGAAAAAGATTTGTCCATTGTTATTGTCTTTATTTTAGATATTTCAATAAAATCGATTTTACTATCTCGATATATCGCCAAAATAAAAAAAATCGAATTAAAGTACTTTAAAATCGATTTATCGATGTATTTTTACTAGATTTTTCAATAAAATCGATTTGATAAACTCGATATATCGCCAAAATAAAATCGAATAGAAGTACTTGAAAAAAGATTTGTCAATTTTTTAACGTCTTTATTTTAAATTTTTCAATAAAATCGATTTGAATTGCTCGATATATTGCTAAAATAAAAAAATCGAGTTAAAGTACTTGTAAACCGATTTATCGCTATTTTAATGTCGATTTTTCGATAAAATCGATTTGATTAGCTCGATATATCGCCAAAATTAAAAAATCTAATAAGTGCTTGGAAAAAGATTTGTCCATTTTTATAATTATTCATTAACATCGATTTTGTTAATTCGATTCAACGCCAAAATTAAAAAATAAAATGAAAATGTCATGAGATTTAAAGTTGAAACTTAAACTGTCAACTAAAAGTTAATAGGATTTTTCGAGGATATACTTACTTTAAAGATTCCTATTTATAATCACAGCAACAACGAGAATAAATCAATGTCACAATTTAAATTTTCAGTAGTTTTTATTTTTAATATAGTTTGCTTTAATTTTAAATTTAGTTAATAGCTAAATTTGTAAATTATTTTCACTTGAATGTGTCTATAAATTAATTCTTATTTTGTATTTATCGTCTCAGCTCATTACTAAAAATTAAACGAACGAAAATTAAGAAGAAAAAAAAAAAGAAATTAACACGAAAACTAGACGTTAAATTTAGTAAATTTAATATGTGTGTGTGCTCTACATCATCATGTTATTATATGCATTTGTAAGTATGTATTTGTGTGTTTTGCTTGCATGTATGTATGTGTGTTAATTAGTTATCAACAAATTGTACAAGTGAAAAATTTACATCGAGAGAGAGAAATTAAAACACTAAAAACGTTGACAACTTGCGTATAATTATAAAATTAATAATAATAATAATAATAATGATAATCATAGAATAATAATAATAATAATAAGTAATTAATATGCTACATATAAGTATGTAATAATATGCTATATAATAAGTTTAAATATATATATAGATTTTTTTTCTTTTTCAAAATCAGACAATTAAAAAAACAATAATCAATAAGCGCCGCACTCTTTACAATTCTACAAAAAATTTGCACTACTTTCTGTATTTTCTTCCTTTCTTTTTTTAGTTTTAGTTATATATTTTTGTATTTTTTTGTATTTTGCATGAGCCATTTACGAGTTGAAGAATGTCTTCAATCTTCAATCGTTTGCAGTGCCGGGATAAACTGAGTAAAAAATCGAAAAACATAAAAATAATAAGAGAATAGAATTTCACACGACAAGTCTCATCAGTTTTTTTTATCAAATTATCATCAAATCACTTGTAAATTAATTAAAAACAAATTCTTGAATAAATATTATAGCATGTTGTTGTGTTTAGGTGTGTGTGTTGGGTGTGTGGGTGTGTGGGTGTGTGGGTGTGTGTTGGGTGTGTGAATGATATACGATATACATATACATATGTAACGCTTATTCTAAACAAAACACGACTAAAAACACGCTTCTTTCTCATCTATACATGTACATTATAATTGCAGCTGCTGCTTCTTCACGTTTCAGTGTTGGTTAGCGTCAAATATATTATGTGTGTGTGTGTGTTTGTGAGAAAGCGTTTATCTTAGTTGATTTGTGAAATACATATACAAAAGGCATGATATTAATTCTTAATTCGTTTCTTTCTCTCTTTAAGCAATTGATTTAGGTATATATATATATATATATTTCAATATATATAGAGTTTTATATATATATATAATGCTAATTTGTAAACAATTATTGTTGTTGGCTGTGTCAAAATTGCTTTTGTTGCTTCTTTTTTTGTATTTACATAACTGCCTGAAATATTATTAGCTCTTTTTTTTTGTTTTGTTTATTGTTTAACAATGGCACACACGCATATTACAGGGTATAAGGAGCTGGGAAGGGGGGGGATTTACATATACATAAATTGCATACAAATGTGTTTTTTTTATACGTCTGCTTTGTTTTTTAAGGTAGCTTTTTTGTTCGTCTTTTAACATTTTCAACCTTTTTTTTAAATAATATTTTTTTCGTTTTTTTTTTTTTTAATAATAATACACATTCTTGTACTTTGCATGGATTGAGTAAATATAGTAATTATAGTTATAGATCATCTAAAAATCATGCTCCAAAAAATGTCAAAAAAAAAAGTTACATTTTTCTTTGATTTTTTCTTTAACAAATCGCACTAAAAAAATCGCTTTGTAATTTTATGTACAAGTGAAATAATGTTATTTTCAGTTGTGATTGATTTTTGAGAGTTTATATATAATGTACTTCTTTTTTCAATGAAACGTTGCGATTAGTGAAAAAAAAAAAATTTAAAAAAAAAAAAAACTATTTACACTAAAAATATTACTACTTATTAACTGAGAGTATGGTAATAATATCTTAATATTTTGTGTAGACGTGTGTGTGTGTTTCTGTGTTATTGTTAATGTTGTTGTTGTTGTTATATTGATAAGTTAGATTAGTTAGATTAAGTAAAACACAGGCATGTTTAATCCAATCTCATCTTCCCCCCCTTAGGAATATTGTACACATTTTGTAGCTATTATTCAGTTTTTGTTTAGTTAATTAATTAGTACGATTAGTTAGATTAATTGGTTAGTTAGTTGCCTATGCAAACACAAATAAAAATTGCTCAATTTCAATTTCAATTTCGATTGTTTTCAACATATGTGTATGCATTTTGTATGTATTTATGTATTTATGTGGAAGTGGATTTGGATATGGGTGTAAAATATGTGTGTATATATGTGTGTGTGTGTTTTGTGTATTTATATATTAAATACGGGCTCTAGGCTCAGTCGCGTTCTACAACTTGAATTTTCATTTCTGTTATTTCTGTTATTTCTGTTATTTCTCAATATTGTGTTTTGTGTTTTTCCTTTTTGGCATTTCTGCATTTTTGGAAATGGGACTCAAGCTTTTTTTGTTTTAGCTGCTGTTGTTTTTTTTTTTTTGATGTAGTTGTTGTTGTTGTTGTAGTTTTGAATTTGTTTTTCTTCTAGTTTTTAAAATTTCTATGCATTTTCTTGTTGTTGTTGTTGTTCCTGAAAGGCTGTTGTTGTTGCTGTTGTTAGTCACGCATCTCGACCCATTTAGCGAGATTTCTGGCAACAAGTTCCTTATTGATAAAAATAACATTCTGCAAAGTAAATTTAATAAAAAAGAATTAGTTATTTATATAGAAAGTAAAATTAAGTTTTATGTATCTCCAAATTCACATCTGTTTGAAGTGGAAATATATTAAAGTTTTAGTCTATAAAAAGATATAAAATTTCTTAGATATTAGCATGATATAAAAAAGATAAATATTAATTATTGATTCTCAGCAGAGTTTAAATTGAACTGTCTATTTATCTTTAACATAAATTTGAATGAAACTATTTTTTAGTTCATTTATCGAAACACAATTTGTGGCTTATAATTTAACTATAATAATTTTAGCTATTCTATTATTTGATTTCATTATTATGAGCACACTTAAAAGTCAAAGTTAATTTATTAAAATTAATATTAAAATATAAACTTATGCTTTTCCAAATTGGATATTTGATAGAACTATTTCATTATATAAATAGCTATAAATAATATTGTATAATTTAAAAAAAAATATAAATTTATCGCAACTTGAATTCAAGTTAAATTTAGCTTTAGTTTAGTTCAATTATCGATAACGATAACAATCAATCACATTAAATGTGTAGTATACAACTTGAGCAGAGAGAGAGAGAGATAGGGAGAAACGATCATCTATCTCTCACTCTCTCTGATTCAGATCTTTATTTCTTATTTTGTATTTTCAATAACTGATCAATTGCATTGAGATTTGATTGATTGAATGATTGTTGATTAATACTTACATTTGGACCTAGAGAAGCAAATAAATAGATTTCTGGTATGTTGTGGCTATTGTAGCCGGCGACTTGTGCTTGCAAGACAATGCCTTTGGTTAATTTGTTAAGGATATCGGCCGCATCCGCCGACCAGGTATCATCTATAATACAACAACAAAAACAACAAATCATATAATTCAAATAGTTATAGTATTTAGTTTAGGTAAAAACCGATTGAAATTTATAACCGTAACTGAAACCGTAACCGAAAACAAAATTTTCAGTTGACCGAAACCTTAAAACCTTAAACCTCTGTAAACCAAAATAACCGTTTAGTAACCGTTTCATTTATAAGGGTTAATTTCGATTATTCATACATCAAAAAAAAATAAGGAAACAAATAAAAGCAAGATGCAAAAATAATCTGTATTTTATAAACAAAAATTTAAAAAAAAGTTTTAGTTTTTAATGATATTTTAAAAATTAAAAAAAAACAATTCAAAAATTATTTATCGACAAATTTTTAACTGTTTCGATTCTTTCCGATTCATAAGTCTTGTTTGCGATCTCTGATACTTTTTTAGTTTTGTATTTTATTTTTGATTTTCTTTTTTATTATTCATTTTTAATTTTGATTTTCTTATGTTTAATTTTGAATTTGTATTTGTGATATTCATGATCGAATTTTCATAGCACTGAATAAGCGCAAATAAAATAAATTTGTTAAATTAAATATTAAAATTTTTAAAATGTTACTAAACTACATCAAACTGAAGAATATGTGAAATATGTAAATGTGTGAATGAAACAAAAAGAAAACCAGTTCACCGCTACGAAACCTTTATTCAAAGATTTTGCGTAGCCGATAACCGATATTCATTTCAGTTTTAATCCCTGTGTACAACCCATTTTTTGTATGGACTTGATACAATAATAGTTTTAAAAAATCAAAACAAATATCGGTTTTAGTTACGCTTTCGATTTAGTTCGAATTTTGGTTGACAGTTATCGGTTATCGGTTATGCCAAATCATAGGAAATCAGTTTCGTAACGGTCAACGGTTTTTTTTTGTTTGTTTAAGATTTTCAATACCGATATTTAAAAATCTAAGCAAATAAAATTATCGAATATAGTTTTGAAAAACGATTTATTGAACCGAAACTAGTCGTTGTTATGCTTTAAACGGTTATTAAACGATAATTTTGACTTGTATAATTTCGATTAAAGTTTTATTGCAGTTACGGTAAACGGTTAAATGTTGAAAAGTAATAATATTGTAGATAACGATAAACGATAACTTACCGATTGGCTCGATGTTGGACAGTATGCATTCAGTTGATTGGAAAGGCAGCGCCATGAAATCTGTGCGAATCTGACGCAACACACTAAAGCTGACATTCATGTAGCCGCCAAAGTCCAAGAAGTTGACCAGACAACGCTCCTCATCCTCGCTATCGATATCGACAATCTGGACGCGATACCAAATGCCATTGATGGGCATCACACAGACGGCGCTGATCTCGATGCCCGGCAATATGGGAGCCTCCTGGTTGGTATAGCTGTCGAACATGGCCTTCTGCAGCGCGTGCAGCGACGGATGCGACGGATGCAGCGGATGCTGGACAAACACATGATTGCCCGATAGCACGGCGCTGACGACCACATCGTTATTGATGCCCTCGATCAGTTTAAGCTGCAAATCGATTAAAGTTTATCAATTTTGATTGTTCTTTTTTTTTTGTTTTAGAACTATCGGATCGGGAATCTTAAACGTGTCGCAAATTATACATTAGGGATGTTGTATCGCATCGATAAATCGATTTATTATCGATTGCAAAACTTTAAGATCGTTATCGGTTTTTTTTATGTTCGATCGCATTGATAAATCTATATTTAACATCTTATCGATATAACAATTGTGGATATTATTATCATAACGATAAGTTTATCGTTTCACAATCGATCATCTTTTGATCGTAACTACCCACAATATAGGCAATGTTATCGATATAACACAATACATTGCCATACAGATATTGCTTTTATATATGTAAATGGGCATATTGTGGATATTGTGTCACATAGATAAATCGATATTATGAATGTTATCGATATAACAAAACTGCCATACACATGTTTCTCTTTATATAAATGGGCATATTGTGGATATTATGTCGCATCGATAAATCGATAAGCTGTTTAATTTCGATCATTTCATCGTAATCAGCACAATATTAGAAATGTTATCGATACAACAATACATTGCCATACAAATGTTTCTCTTTATATCAGCGGTGGGCACGCAGTGGCTCCGGGAGCAGCGACTGCTCCCGACAATTTTTCTGCCTATTCGGCGCCGAGTTCAGATTTCGCTGCTTTGAATATTGTAGCGATAAATAAATATTTCTACCGATTAATCGATAATTTAAATATGAACGATATATATCAACATCCCTATACAGCTCTCTCTTTATATACATGCGTACGTACATATGTATACATACAGACAGATTATACAATGGGCATAAAACCCTCAAATCAGATACAGATACAGTGGACAATTTGTGACTGGAACACCAAACTCACTTGTAGGTTATAGAGGCTTTCAGTCGAAAGAGGAACTATGGTTTGCGGCAGCGCATAATGAATACGCTGCATTGTAAAGTTTGGATAGCGTCTAGCGGGCAAACGTTGTCTGATCATTGCCAATGCGGCATCGATTTCATTTTCGGTGCCCTCAATGCTGCAAATGCGCAATTTGCCCGTAGTATAACGTGTCTTGCTCAGCGCAACATTGGCCAATGTCTTGGCCTTGATCTGATTGATGAACGAACGCTTGCGTCCGTATAGCTGACCAATTAGACTATTTGGGAAATAGAATTCATATGTGGTCTTGGCACGTGCTGTTGTTGATGCTGTTGTTGTTGCGCCTGTTGCCTCCGAGCGTGGCAAACTGGATCCTTTGCCGGAATCCGCCGACTGGACACTGCAAATGCTTAACGATGGCGATGCCGCGTCCACATTACGCTTCTGCTGATTGTCAGTGACCTTTGTTTGATCCTGATCCTCGACAACAACAGTAGCATCCTCCTCCTCCACCTGCAACTGATCCTGATCCACAGCTGTGGATTGTATCTGTATCTGTGTCTGTGTCTTTGGAGTATCTATAGCTGTTGCTGTTGCTGTCTCACAATTGTTATTCTGCTCTTCGCACTGCTCCTGCTTCGTATATGCGCTCTCGAGAAATGAATTCTCTGGCGAGATTTTGGGTGTGCGTGTCGCTTTAATCACCACCGGCTCCTCGGCCTTTTGTTGGCATTTACGATTGTAGAACGACGAGACGCGATTGTTGCGATTGTTAAGCGAATCGGGCAAATCACGTGGCGATGACAAATTCTCAAAATCCTCGTCAATTGAACAGAGCTTCTTATGCTCGGCATCTTGTATCTTAGACTTTAACATTTCCGAATCAATTTGCAGTTGCTGCTGTTGTTGTTGTTGCTGTTGTTGTTGTTGTTGTTTGCCCGGAGATGAGCGTCCATTGCTTTGTTGTATGGTGATTGGTGCCGATTTGCCATATAGCATCGAATTGGGACTATCCTTGTCGTCATTGTTTGAGTTTGAAGATGATCCTCCACCGCCAGCTCCACTTATATTCATTGATTTGGTTGCAGTTCCATTCGATAATTTGCCATTTGCCTGCAAGCCGTTAACTTTGCGCTGTGTTATCGATGGCTCGCCAGTGTTGTTATCGACTGCTTTACCACCACCACCACCATTCGCATCGTCATCGTTTTTGTCTACACGATTTTTATTTCTACGCCGAAACCAAAAGACGCCGAGTATAAATGCTACACCGGGCAGTGACAAATAGAGTAGAGGACGACCGGATACCATTTTCGCTGAATATTGGAGAATCTGAAAGACAAATCAAATTTCATTAATTATGCAAATCATCAAAAACTATACTATATTATTACTTTAGTAAATTATTCAATTTTTAAAACTCTTAAGAACACACGCACAAGAGAGTAACGAAAGTACACAGAGAGGCAGTGAGAGTGAGAGAGTTAAATTTAAAAAGTCACACTCACATTGTCATGCTCTTTTGGCAGCTGTCAACAGTGATGCCAACTTGGCCTTTTTCGGACAGATTTGTCTGGTTTTTAACTGCGTCAGCAGGGAAAAATCTCAGACACCATCTAAACGAAAATCTGGCTTCTTTTAAGATTCAATTAAATTGAATCCAAAAAGTATTCTATTCTGGCGATTTTTAAACTTTTTGAAAATGGAAACGACATGAGGCCAAAAAAAAGTATGTATATTTTATCTTCTGCAGATTGAAGATTGAAGATGCTTTCAAACTTTTAAATTAACCAAAAAAAAAAATAGGAACAAAAAAGTTTGGCCTGTTTTTCTGTCCCTTTTTTAGTTTTGCAGTTTTTTTTCCCTGTTTTGCCAGTGTTGGCATCACTGGCTGTCAAGGCAATTTAATCAACAAGTTGGCAACACCTTATCTAAAAGTTGACAGGACCAACTACTCTTTTTATCGATAACAATGATATTTAGGTGCTGCCAGATGGCATGAAAAAAAATAACTTGATCTGTCAAATTGTTGAGAACAAACAAAAAAAAAAGCTTTTGACTTGACCAATTAAATGTAGGTTAAAGTTATTTGCTACTAAAGTAAATTCTCAGCAAGTTAAAAAAATAAAAACGAACATGTAGTAAAAATGTTGCTATTATTAGGATATGCTCATACATAGAGAATTCTACACATTTGCTTTCTATAAATGCAACAGAAAGTTACAGTTTGTTTTGGTATCACGAGACCCATTTGGCATCCCCACAATTGCGTCTATGTGTGTGTGTGTGCATAGATACGTAAGTGTGTGACTGCGTATTTATAGCAGCAACACATAATTATAGAAAATCAACGGTAAAGACGAAGCGCAGAGCAAATAAGGTGCAAAGCAACAAAACCGAATGCCACGCGGAAGCTACTAAGCGAAAGAGCGAGCGAGAAAGAGAGAGAGAGAGCACATGAGCAAAGAGAGTAGATCGAGCGAGCGCACGATTGAAAGAAAGGGAGAGAAAGCGAGCAGAGTGCGTCTCTCTTGCGCGAGCACAGTGTCAATAACAAAAACAACAAGTAGCTTTCGGCAAGAACAACAACAAAATGAGCAAAAAGAACAACAAGAAGAATTGCGCTTACGGCAATTGTTATGAAATCATTACAAAACAAACGTTGCAAAAAAAATTAATAAAATTGAATTAAGGCAATAAACTTTAGCCAAAGAACAGCAGTAACAGCAAAACAGTAACAACAACAAAAGTAACTAAGCAAAAACAAACAAAATGTCTTTAAGCGTCACCTTTTTCAATTTCCCACACTTTTAAAATTTTCCACGCGCACACACACACACAAAAAAAAAAAAAGACTGAATGAGATTCGTTTAACTGGTTACAATTTCGTTAGGGATTTATTTTGATTTATTTATGTTTTATTTTCTTTCGTTATTTGTATATTTTTGTTGAATTGGTTTTCTCGTTGTTATTCTACGTTCCTATTTCTTATAATTTGATTCGTTTATTGAAGCGGCAAAACAGCAAATTTGATGCCGGTCAAAAGATTTCGAGCTTTTGTTTTTTTTATCCGTCGTATCCGTATCCGTCGTATCCGTATCCGTGCGTATCTTTGCCGTGCGATCGATGATAGCGCCTCGATATACAAAGGGAAACTATCCAACAGCATTTTGGTAATTTTTTTAGTTTTGCCATGTGCCATGTGTGAGATTGTGTGTGTGTGTGCATGTGTATGCATGTGTGTGCGTGCGTTTTACTCCCTCCCCTTTCCACCCATACAACTGATAGAGTCAAGTGGATTCTATTTATTTGTTCTAACAGCACTTTTGAGACATTTGCCAAAAAAAATAAAATAAAACAGACATCAACCACCCACTAAACCACCCAACCACCCAACCACATGCCACAGCAACAGAATGAGGCGCAAACGCAGTGTCAACAGCCTTACAAAGTGATCAAAATAAAAATCAAGCAAAGCAAGCGGAACAGTCGAGTGCACTCGACAGCAATATACCCTGGACCTAGGCCACGGCACGCCAAAGATTTGATAACAATGCAAATCTCATATACTAATCCTTAAATATCGACCCATCGTTTATGTGGCAGCTACAGATGTACATATTTAAAATGAATGAGTAATTTGAACCATTTGCACGGTATATTTAAATTTTAAAAATTTATTAAAAGCAAAAATAATAAAAATAACAAAAAAATTGATTGACCAAACCAGGAATCGAACCCACGCCCCCCGCGCACGGGCGTGTCTCTCTAGCAGTAAACAGACAATTCAAATAAATGGAAAATATTAAAAAATTAAAAATCATTTGCAGCGTCAGGACCGAGATTTGAGTCTTGATCTCCCGTTTCGCTTGCCGAGCGCTTATCACTTTCCTCCACTTGGTCTGAAACTGGCAAGCTCGATATACATTCTCGATACGTTCTCGATTTGGCGTAGTAAATGTAAAATGAATTAATTGAGCATTAATTCTATTTATAGAATTGCCATTAAAAGACCTTTGACAAAACTGTTAATATCTTTACTATTTATGGCCCAATCGTGGTGAAAGTTGGTGATTAGTTTCTGAGCATGTTCTTACACACCTTAGTATACAAAAAATTTAACATTTTAACTTAAAACCCTAAACTGAAGGTGATGTAAGTTTTTGATGAATTACGCCCCCTATAGTGCGCATTGCAAAATTTTAACATAAACTGATATTGCCTGACATAATCAGTTCATTCCAATTTTGGTGGTCCTAGCTCTTACCATCTCTGGGATCCTTTTGCTTATACGGACCGACAGACAGACGGACATGGCTATATCGACTCGGCTGTTGATGTTGATCAAGAATATATATATGTATTTTATGGGGTTGGAGATGCTTCCTTCTGCCTGATACATACTTCTGAGCAAACTTAATATACCCCCAGGGTATAAAAATACAAATTATTTGTTGATGTGTTGATTATTGTATTTGGACAACAACAGCAAACATACATATACAGAAAGAGCGAGCGAGAAAGAGCGAGCGCCCTTCAATGAGCCAATCAAAATTTTAGGCTCTCTGTTTTTTTTTTTTGTTTTTTTTTCTAGCAAACCTGTTGCCCTGTATGCGTGTGCGTGTGTCTGTATGCATGTAGACGACGTATGTATGTACGTTTTGTGTGGAATGTAAGTCTGTTTCGTCACACACAATTTAAACGCTTTTTGATAACAACGCTCTAATCAGACATTTCCATTGGCACAAAGGTCAGCCATCATTAATTTTGAAGTCTGTGCGATACATTGTTATCGAGATCACAGCTGTTATCGAAATCACTGTCAACAGCTGTCGCTGCTACATTTGCATATGACATACATACGTACATTTATACATACATATGTATGTATTTGTGTTATGTTACTTTTAGGGAGCTACAATCGAATGGCGTTGCCACATGTCAATAAAAATGAAACAACAACACTTATGTAAAGCGCGAATTTCGTAACATATGTATATACATAAATATGTGTGCGTGTGTGTTTGTGTATGCAAAACAAACATGTTTAATGCTTGACTTTGAACTTGCATGGATGCCACACACACACACACACGTTTTTTCTGCGAAGCAAAGTTAAAAATTTTGGTAACATCGACAAAGCATACAAACATACATATGTACATATGTATATACATATGAACGCTTGTTGGATTTATGTATGCACATAGCATTTTGTGTCAGTCGTTAAACTAGGCTGAAGCTTAAATCCCAAGGCCTACGAACTGAATTTAACTCGTTATCAAACACAACACACACACACAAGTATACAAGGTTTCAAAGGGCGCCACCAGAGCAGTGTTGCCAATTTAGCTATTTTGTCGCTAAATCTAGTGGGTTGCAATTGCCAAATGTGGGATCAATTTTAAAATAGCGGCTAGCGTGAATTATAGCTATTTTCCAAGCGAAATTTACGTAATTTTAGTTTTTTAAAAAACATCTAACTTCATCTAACAAAACTATAGGAACCAATCTGACCTACATAAGTTTAGCTGCAGATGACGATATGTTTGACGAACTTGAAAAGTTTTCAAAAATGTTGAACTAAATCAATAAAAATATCGTTTCACTACTCTAGCGTTTTTTTTACCTACCAACAAAATTTGCTGTAAATTTCTAGCATTTTTCAAAGGCTAGTTTAGCTTTTTCATGACCCAAAGAGTTGGCAACACTGGCCACCAGAGTGCGTGCAGAGAGCAAAAGGAGAGCATGAAAGAGAGAGCATGTTTAGCTATTAATATGCTCACACACACACGCACAAACCAGGTGCAGCACACACACACACAAACACATATTAAACCGATCTGCTTTTTACTCTGCTTTGTCATGTCTTTCCTTTCACCACCGCCCCTCCCCCACCCTCATGATCAAATACATTGGCCATAATCTTGGCAACGTGGTTGGCGATCATATGCTCGCTTCCCTCAACAACCACAACAACAACAAAGGCATTTCTTCAGTGTATTGTATAATCGTGAAAATAAGTGTGATATTTTGTTGATTTCGTTTTTTTTACCTTCCTTCTATTTTTTGTTGTTGTTTTTAGCTTATCAGTAGCATTATTTAACTGAATTGACGCTGAATGGCGTAGAGAAAGCCGTCAAACAACAAAAACAAAAAAACAAAAATAATACGCACACCAAATATTTTGAAAAATTAACAAGAATCTACACCGAAATTCATTTAAATGACTCAGCCATAAGCACATTTTTACATATACAAATTGTATGCATGTATGTATGTATATATTTACATATATGTTTGTATGTACATAAACTTATGTATGCATGCGGTAAACAGACAACAACAACAAATTCATTGTGTAATCGTTTAAGATCCATATGCAGAAGTAGGGACCAAAATTTGTTCAAAACATAAATCCTACAAAACACACACACTCACTCACACAGATGGAGAGACAGGCGGCACAAATTGAATGCCGCATGTTTTTAACGAGAGCAAAAACAACAACAATAAGGAGGTGTTGCCACCTATTGATTATGTTGCGCATTTTTTTGCATTTACAAAACACACACATACACAACAGGCAATCAAATCACAATCAAAAAAAGAATGTATATGCATATAAAGGATAAAAGAAACTTTGCCTTCAGTTCTTCATATTACGACGCAACACAAATTTCGTTAACATGGAGCCAAAAGCAATATGACACCATTTTTCTAGCTAGTATTCGTATTCGTTTTGAGTGTCTGCGAGTTTCTGTTTTCTGTTTTGGCAACTGTTTTGTGTAGTAGGTTATGTTCCGCGTGGTCGAAATTTGCTCTTACCTTTTGAAACCAGTGGGGTAATTAATATGTGTGTTCAATTGCTTTTAAATTGGCGCTGGGTTGAATTGTATTGTTTTTAATATTTTCACTTCTATTTAATGACTTAAGTTGACACAAACAAAATTTGAGCGTACAAAAGCAGCACGAATTAAACACGTGTCTACGTCTACCTTTTACATATCATAACATGGCCGGCGTATACAGTGTTGCCATCACTGCGCACACACGCCGATAAACCAAACAACACACAGCGACAATCAGGAATTCTTTATCAAAATGCACTTATTTTTAAAAGCCACTTAGTAATTATATTTCATATAGAATTGCACTCTCAAGTGTTTGCACAATTAGCTGAAAACGCGTTTGATTATGAGTACTCGGACTGAATGACAACACATGCATAAATCGGGCTGTTATAGGGATGGGTATCGATATGGCGATATCGATATTATATCGATATTTACTAACGATATCCAAGCAGGAGACGATATGATATTTAATGCGATACCATTTAGATATATCGAGCTTTAATTCGATATATCGAAAAATACAAATCATCTCAAAATTTTCGTTTTCCCTTCTATTCTGTGAGCGGTGATGCTGGTTGCATCGTGCGTTCGCGTTACACATTTCCAATATGCCAAATTAAGTAATTTTAAATCATTTTTAAACGTGATTATTTATTTATTTCGAAGTGCACTCACTTTCTGTTCGGTGCAAGTTTTAAGTTTTTGAAATTCTGATATTCTCTTTCCTTTTAAACTGCTTAAGAAGCATTTCTTTATTTAATTTGTGAATTAATAAATATTGTTATTAATTGAACAAACTGTATTCAATAAAATTTGATGTTTTTGTTGAAAACATAAGAATATCGTTTTTATCGATATTCATGGCGATATTTACGATATTTACTACGATATGATATTTTCGATATGATATTATATACGATATTATTTTGGATATCAATATCGTCACTATTTTGGATATCGCCATCCCTAGGCTGTTACAAACTGTAATCGTTGTAATCGATATAGAATATATCAGCTATCGATATGAATATTTTTCAAAGATTTTAAGCTTTGACCAATTTTAGACTGCTTATATTTATCATATACTTAAATAGTTATGCACACATTCCCAATAAAATATGTATATAAAAACAAAAACATCGATGCACTGCATGCATAGCATGTTTTTTAAATGTGAACCTATCGAAATATTAAAATCATCCCTGTTATGGTCTTCATGCATCAGTGCTGCCATATTGTTCATTCATCGTTAAATTCGATTTTAAGCATACATTTTATTAAATAAACTAATTGGTAATAATATTAATAAAAAAAATAATGATAAATGAAAACGATAATCAACAATAACTAGAAGCTGGAAATTATTTTTAGTGTACATGCGTTATCGAAATTGATAAGTCGTATCGTGTAACCATGCTCAGATTTGCTCGGTCTGGCAGCTCGATGCGAATGTCAGTGACAATACGGTTTCCTGTTTGCCCGCTTTGACAGCGCTCTTTCTACCATTTGACAGCAACTGAGGTAGGTCGGCCGCAAAATTGTTGTGTTAAAAATTCGACAAATATTGCAAACATCCTAAACTTGTATGTGATAAATAAGTGTGCAATATAAAGTGAATTAATAAATGCTGCATTTAGCACAATTGTTTTATGTGAACAACGATCGCAACTAATTGAAAACACTGATTACAATAATAATTTGTTTATTTTTGTGTTTTTTTTGCAACTTGCAGTGACGATGGCAGTCCGCTACGAGCTGTGTATCGGTCTTAACAAAGGCCACAAGACCACCAAGGTCAAGAATGTGAAGTACACCGGCGACAAGAAGGTCAAGGGTCTGCGTGGCTCCCGTTTGAAGAACGTAAGTAAAAACTAGAAATTCAAAGACAAGAAAATTGACATTTGTTTACAAAATTTAGATCCAAACGCGTCATACCAAATTCACCCGCGATTTGGTGCGCGAGGTGGTTGGACATGCGCCGTACGAGAAGCGCACCATGGAATTGCTGAAGGTGTCCAAGGATAAGCGCGCCCTCAAGTTCCTGAAGCGCCGTCTGGGCACACACATCCGTGCCAAGAGGAAGCGTGAGGAATTGTCCAACATTCTCACTCAGCTGAGGAAGGCTCAGACTCATGCCAAGTAAACGACAGCAACAACAACACAGCAGCAGCTCAACAACAGTTCCACAACAGTTACAACTGCAGTTACAACAACAACAACAACTGTGCCGTGTTTTTTTTTTTTTTTGCTCTGTTCACTACATTCGCAAAAGAAAGTGTAATAATCTTAAAAAACAACTTGAAAAGTCGATGAAGCCTCCATTAAAAGAAAAAATCAAATATTAAAATCTATTTGCGCAAATGTGTGTTTATTTTTTTCAAGTGCCAACTAAACATAACCTCACAAGCAAACAAATGCTTTGCTCCCATTTATTTTTGTTTTTTAATCGAACTACAGTTTTCAATTACATTATTAGTAAGAAAACAGCGTAAGTGTATAAACTAGATGAAATCGTGTTAAGCAAGAGATCAATTTAAACACGAGGTGTTGTTGCTGTAAAAGGTACGAAGGGAGAGAGAGAGATAGATAGATGCAGGATACAGTGGCTCACAGCATAATTCAGACAGCAAATTCAAATCGAAACTTGAAGGGTAAATCAAATTAATTGAAATGCAGGCTGTAAGTCAGATGCTTCAACTTGTTAAATATGATTAAATACAAAGTCTGTAACAGGCAAAAGGAAACGTGGGAGAGTATATAAATCAGACAAGAGAAAGAAAGAGTATATAGGTAAATCAGACAAGTTTTTATTGCCATATCTGTATATGATTGGCACTGAAACAGGGTATCTCGTAGTCGAGCACTCTCGTCTTAAGCTAGCCGCATGGCCCCAGAAACATATCTTGCATAGTCTTAATTCTACTGAAATTAACTACAGTTTACTCTCATCTACATAAGTATGTAAATACAGTGGCTCACAGCTCATTTATCACAAAAAGAAACTTTAATCAAAAGCTTCCATTACAACTAACTAAAATACAAACCTTATCAAGAGTATTTACAGAAAACTAAATTTTATACCAGCTCATGGTAAAGGTCCATAGCATGCGGAACATCTCCAAAAAAAAACCCCAAAATTTATGATGAATTTAGGTGCAAACAATATTTCCGGGTCTTTTCTAGTTTTTTTTTTAAATTAATTTTGAAATTGTAATGCAAAATAAATTTTTTTCATGGTGGTTTTATGCATATTGCACTAAAATTTCAAAATTAATTGAAAAATAAACTAGAAAAGATTCGGAAATAATTTTTGCACCTAAATTCATCATAAATCGCCCTCTAATTTTGGATTTTTTTTTTTTTGTGGTGTTCCGCATATTATGGACCATTTCCCAGCTCATAGTTTGAAAATATTGAAAATTGTTGAGTTTTTGTAAAAATCAACTTTTTCCACTCTTATCCTCGATGCAAAAAGTTTCTCTAAACAATTCTAATAGTGACTGAAAAAAAGTTTTCAAAAATCTCTTTGCTAGTATTTTTTTTTGATTTTTTGTATGAGATCTCAGAAAAATGTTATATGAAAAGTAGGAAAAGTGGATAAAATTGTCATTTTTAGCAATTTTCAAAAAATCAGGGACCGCAAATAAGAGTTTTGAGACTCTGGATAAACTTTTATTTTCAATATTTATTCAAAAATTATAGAATAAAAATAGTTCAATTTTTATTATAAAATTAACAATAAAAGTTATTTTTTAATTTTATAACAAAAATTGAAAATAAAATTACTTTTCAAGAAGAAACTGCGACATTATAATCCCAATTATAGATTTAGAGCAGCTCGATAGCTGCCGATGCACGGCTCTATCTCGATCTGCCGCTCACGTACACGTCGCGACGCGTCGCTGCTACGATTTGTTTCTGTTACGTCGCTGTTATTCCGCTGTTAGACGAACAAAAATGCACACTAACGCAATGCAAACTTCTGAATGTGTTGGTGCCGATAGCTGATTTAGAGTCACTCCAAGCTTACAGAATAGAATAACAGTGAAATACAGTCCAACTTCTCTAGCTCGAATCACCATTATCAACTAAAAAGCTTCAAGTTATGGAGATATTCGACTTATAGAGTTCTTTTTCTTAAGTCAATTTATTTTACTGCCACTCATTTAGCTCGAGCTAGAGAGAAATTCGAGTCCAACTTCTCTAGCTCGAATCACCATTATCAACTAAAAAGCTTCAAGTTATGGAGATATTCGACTTATAGAGTTCTTTTTCTTAAGTCTATTTATTTTACTGCCACTCATTTAGCTCGAGCTAGAGAGAAATTCGAGTTATGGAAGCTCAACTGTCTGTATCTTAACTAATATAGACAGTATGCTGAAAAGAACTGCACATAAATTTTGTTAATATCTTTAAAAGTTTAGAAGTTATTCGATCTTTAGGTTTGACCCTACCCTTGCACGAAAAAAGCTGTGAGACACTGTATGTACTCTAGTCATTGATTTTGTTGATGTTAATCCATGTCAATAATCATTATTTGCGGTCCCTGTTCCACGGAATTCCACTCTAAGCACAGCATTTGATCTGTCTGTCTTGTTGTTTGTCCCCGCTGAAAAAGGCGACATTGTGACGCCAATTTGCAGTACATATCTGATTGAATCTTTAAAAGTCTCAATTTCCATATTGCTTCAGCTATGTGATGTGCATAGTTTCGTTTATTTAGAGGTTCTTACAACATTTTGTAACTTAGATCTAATTAGCAATATTCGAAATTGATTGTAAATGCCCAGACTACAGACTACAGTAGTCACTCGTTAAATGTGCTCGTGTGTGTGTGTGTGTGTGTATGGCATATTGTTGTACTTGGTCGCAGGAGTTTTGGAAGATAAAAACGTGAGCAAAAGAGTTTCTTACAAACTATGAGTACTCTTGAGGTTGTTGAGGTGCAGGACAAGGCAGAGAAGGAGCACCATCTTTTTGTTTGGGAACACAGCCATTTGTGGATGAGCATCGAGTGTTCAGAGATCGTCAGTTAGGCCTGGCAGCGAGATGGTCACCTCGCCCACCAAATGCGCCTCGTTCGCGTCGTTGGAGACGATGATGCGCTCGTATTCGGTGCCAATGGGATTGACAATCTCATAGCAACTGCCCGCCGCCGTTGTGTTCATCAATTCGGTTTCATGCTTGTTGATATGCGGCGATAGAACCTGTTGTGTCACCTCCAAGCTCTCCAGGCGTGTCGTCTCCAGCCGATAGAAACCGTTCTCATCCAAACGATACGTGAAGCGCTTGTGGCCCGATGGCAAACGGAATCCATGCTTCTTGATCAAATGCACGGACAGCGATTTGCCGCTCTTGAAGAAGCGCTCACAGCAATGGCAGGCGTAGAAGATCGGATTGTTGCCGTGCACCTCCAGATAATGCTGCAATTGAGTTTCACACAATATTACAATATTAGCTCGAATATAATACAATTTTTTTGACTTTTTTTTCATAATAAATTTGATCTTATCATTGCTAATGAATTGCAGTTTTCATTACACATTTTCTAGGACAATTTTAAATTCTGTAATTAAACTTTTATTCACAAGAATTAATTTATTTAATTTTAATGAAATGTCATTTCACTAATTATTATATTTATTATTAATAAATATCATTTAATATAATTATTTAATGTTAAAGAAATGTCATTTCATGTCATTAGCATTAAGTTTAATGCTAATGAAATGTCATTTCATTTTTTTTTTCGTATTAATTAAGTGTCAATTCATTATCAGTCCTACTTTTAATAGCAATGAATTATTATTTCATTAGCAGTACTATTTTCAATATAAATAAAATGTCATTTCAATATCATTGATTTTTTGAACGATTATTATCATTATCATTAATTTTTCATTAAACATTTTTGATTTTGAATTCTATAATTATACCTAAATTTTTAAGCATTAATTTATTTTATGTTAATGAAATGTCATTTTATCATTATCATTAATTTTGTAATATTCATTAAATATCATTTCATTATCAGTACTTTTCTTAATGGCAATGAAAAGTTTTTTCATAGGCAGTATTATTTTCAATGTCTTTTCAATTAAAAATTGACATTTAAAATGTATAATTATTAATTATTCAAAATTTAATGCTACTCATCATGAATCATTTTCATCAATAATTTAGTAATTTTAATTAAATATCATTTCATTATCAATACTTTTCTTAATTTCAATGAAAAGGCTTTTCATAAGTCTTTTTTATTAAAAATTGGCATTTAAAATGTATAATGAAAACTGAATCATGAAAAAATGTAATGACTATCCTCATTTATCATTATCATCATTAATTTTGTAATATCAATTTACTATCAGTACTTTTCTTTATGGCATTGAAATGTCTTTTCAATCAAAACTTGACTTTTAAAATGTGTAATGAAAACTTAATCATTAAAAAGTGATAGAAATCTTTCGTGCTTACCCTGCGCATTTGTGTGTAGGTGCGCACCGAATACTGACAGCCGGGCTGATCACACTGATGCACCATCTTGGAGTGGACCAGATCCACATGCTTGGCCAGATCCGACAGCCGGACGCACCGTGTGTCGCATTCGCTGCACTTGAACGGCTTGTCCTTCAGATGGCGGTACCGAATGTGGGTCGTCAGCGAGCTGGCCGAGCTGCAGGTCATGTCGCACATGGTGCACTTGAAGCAGTTGACGTGACGCACCACATGACCCCGCAACAGTTTCTCCGTCGCAAAGAACTTGAAGCACTGTGCACACTGGAACTTTTGAGCTGTACATGGCGAAAAAACAAAACGAGAATTGTAAATTTAATAAAAAGAAATTAAAGTCAAATTTATGATGGTTCTCAGATTTTATGTTTAAAATTATTTTTATTTTTAATAGAAATTGAAAAACTTTAAAATAAAAATTGGAATTACAAATAAAAAGAATTGTAAATTTAATAAAATATAAAAAATAAATTCAAGTCAAATTTCTGATAAACCTCTATATATATTTATATGTATATCTCATACACCATAAATTTGTCATGGAAAATTTTGAATTTTAAAAAAGTCTATTTTTAAACTTTTTCCCTCGATTTTTCAAAAAAATATTTTGATGCAGAAAAATTCTTCAAACAATTCTAGGACTGACTGCAAAGAAACAATTTTCAAAAATCTTTTCGCTGATATTTTTTATGATTTTTTGAAAACTGCCAAAAAGCCACTTTTTGTATGAAAATGAGGAAAAAGGGGTTAAAATAGTAACTTTTAACAATTTTTAAAAAATCATAAAAAAAATGCTAGCTAGGAGATTTTTGAAAATTTCTTTATGCAACCACACTTAGAATTGTTTGAAGAATTTGTTTGCATCAAAACATTTTTTCTTTGAGACCGAGAAAAAAAGTTGAAAAATAGATTTTTACAAAAATTCTAAACTTTCAATGGGTTGAGGAAGTTTTAAAAATTTTAAAGCATCTTCAATGATTTATTTTCGGCATCATCTTTAGGTATTTGCCTTGCAATTTATTCGTATGTCAACAAGTTTTGTGACGGTTCCTCAATTAAGATTTTACCAAACTAACTTGGCTAAAAACCCTTATTACTACTGCATTTGACCATGGCAACGATAGACGAGTCAGAGCGAAAGTGACCACTTCTGAAAAAGGGTTAAAAGGCTTAAGGCAGAGTCTCGATATTTGTTTTGCTTCGGTCCAAAATTTTGACGTATTTTCAACATTCTCCCATTTTAAGAGGTGAATTTTGGTGAACTGGGAAAGTGTTATCGCCTTTATATCGTTTCCATTTTCAAAAAGTTCCAAAATTGGGAGAATAGAATCATTTTTGAATTCAATTTAATTGAATCTTAAAAAAAGCCAGATTTTCGGATAGAAGATGTTTGAGTTTTTTCCCGGCTGAAGCAGTTAAATACCAGACAAATCTATCAGAAAAAAGGCTAAATTGGCATCACTGAAAGTGAGTTCAAATTATGAGTTGATTTAACTTTAGTTTTGTCGAAAATACTTTATCCGACGACTGTGTGTGTGTAAATAAATGATTGTTGCTCACTGTTGTTGTCCGGCTGTCGCCGCAGATGATCGAAGAGCGTCGTCTTGGTGCGAAAGAGCTCGCCGCAGTGGAAGCAGGCGACGTGCTTCTTGTTCGAGTGCGTTGATATGTGCTCCAGCAGGCGGTATCTGTTCTCCAGCTGCTTGTTGCACAGATTCCAGTTGCACTGCGTCTTGGGCCGTTCGTCGTCCGGTGACTTTTGTATCTCGTACTCGAATGACGCGTGCTGCACAATGTGATCCTGGAACTCGACGATGGATAGAAACGTGCGATTGCAATCGCTCCAGCCACAATGGAAATTCTGTTTCAATTCGGGCAATTTGTTGCCTTGGCGCACGGGTGCATAACAGGCGGGAATCTCCGGATGGCGATCACATTCCAGTTTGCCCTGTAGCAGCAAATTTAGATAATAGCCGTGATAATAGCTATGACGCTCAAACTCTTCGCGGCTGTTTGTTTGAAATTCGCAATCATTCCAAGTGCATATGCACTCACCATCCCCCGCCTCTTCCCCCTCCTCCAGCTTTATCTGCACTCCACTGAATTTCTGCTCCAAATGGACGGCGATGTGGCTGTTGAGCAACCAATCGCCCTCGCATATCACCTGACAATCTCGCCAGCCGCAGGGCAGCTGCAATTCGGCGGGCTTTTTCTTTTTCGACGCTTGTCTGAACATTTGCGCGGCAGTTAATTAACTTTGCAGAGTGTAAATTGTTTTTGGTTTGTGGATGCTGCTGCTGCTGCAGGTCAATAAAAGATACCAAACTTATCGATAGTCGATGGTCGACAGCTCTTTCAAACTATCAAAACAAAAAATGGCGGGACTTTCGATAATTTAATGGTGGCCTTTTGTTTGTAAAGTTTTTAGTTCTTTATTTATTATTTAATATTATTCACACACGAGCACAAACTTTTCGTTCAAATTTCTTTTACAAATTTATTTTCAAATCTTGTATCGATATGGTTATTCCATGATATCGATACAGCTCGCTTATTCAAATATCGATACATGTAGGTGCCTAATTCTATCGATTATCTTATTTAAATTTTAAATAATTATTACGATCTTTACACGTTATATATATGAGAGCATAACAAAAGTCATATTTTTTATTATTAGCAGCCCTAATTCAAGTAGCACTATCGATGGCAACTTGCAATGCGCTATCGATATTTCAGCTAGGAATGGGTAATGGCAAATATTAATCAATAGACAATAAAAAGTTTGTTGCAATCAAAAATGGCAAGAAATATAAAGTAAAAAAGAATAATTTAAACAAGGAAATCGTTTAATTAAATGAAATAAAATATTTCTACCATGAGGGACAAATGATTTAGATATAATTAATTTTGGTATATTATTAACAAAAAAGAGTCGATGTATCGTATATATTTACATAACATATCGATGTTATTATACCCTGGGGGTATATTAAGTTTGTTTAAAAGTATATAACAGGCGGAAGACAGCAACTCCGACCCCATAAAGTATATATGTATATTCTTGATCAGCATCAACAGCTGAGTCGATATACCCCTGTCTGTCCGTAAGAGCTAGGATCACCAAAATTGGAATGAAGCCTCCCTATATAATGTTAATACAAATTTGTATGAAATTTAAGTGAAATTCAAACGAAAGCGATTTCTGTGCCACCCCAGAATATCAGTTTATGTTGAAATTTTGTCACGCCCACTGTGAGGGGCGTAATTCATCAAAAACTTACATCAACTTTAATTATGGGTTTGAGGCAGAATTTTTAAATTTGGTTAATACCAACGTGTGTAAGAACATGCTCAGAAACTAATCACCAACTTTCACCACGATTGGGCCATAAATAGTAAAGATATTAACAGTTTTGTCAAAGGTCTTTTAATGGCAATTCTATAAATAGAATTAATGCTCAATTAATTCATTTTACATTTACTACGCCAAATCGAGAACGTATCGAGAATGTGTATCGAGCTTGCCAGTTTCAGACCAAGTGGAGGAAAGTGATAAGCGCTCGGCAAGCGAAACGGGAGATCGCGGTTCGTATCTCGGTCCTGACGCTGCAAATGATTTTTATTTATTTTTTATTTTCCATTTATTTGAATTGTCTGTCTAGTGCTAGAGAGACGCGCCGGTGCGCGGGGGGCGTGGGTTCGATTCCTGGTTTGGTCAATCAATTTTTTTGTTATTTTAATTATTTGTTCTTTTAATAAATTTTTAAAATTTAAATATACCGTGCAAATGGTTCAAATCACACATTCAAATTAAATATGTACATCTGTAGCTGCCCCAGAAACGATAGGTGGATAATTAAGGATAATAATGATAATTGCAATGGCCTAGGCCCAGGGTATAATACTGTCGAGTGCACTCGACTGTTCCGCTTGCTCTCATTATTATTGTCCCAACAAAAATGGTTCCCTCCAATTTAGTCATTAAAATTCTTATATGTATTTCGTAATATTCTATTTTTGATAGGGTTTATTTAAATGTTACATTCTAAGTGAATATTTTAATGCACCAGGCATTGATTGCATTGCAGTTACAAATTAAAGACCTGGCATTACATAGGCAATGTTATCGAGCGTCGTTGCCAGATTCGTGCTCAGCTGCGTTTTGTTCTCCAGCCCGGGTATTTGCGTTGTCATACAGAGCAGCGGCCCCATTGAGCACAGCAGACTGTCCAGCAGGACGGATAAGCTGCCCGAGAGCGCCACATGTCCGTTGTGCTCCTTCAGACGTTCCCCAATCACGGTCAAACTCTCGCCCAGCAGTTTCAGATGGGCAGCGGCATCAATTGCCTCAATGCTCGACATCTGTTGCTGTCCCTTGCCGCCGATCTGGATCTGCTCCAGATCCCGATCCAGCACAGATCTTGTGGCAGCTGAGACTGTTGCTGTTGCTGGCGCCTTGATGCGACTGTTGCTATTACGTTGCTGTTGCTGTTTCTGTCTGCTCTGTGCCCAAGTTGTGGGCTGCGTTGTTGTTGCCGTTGATGTTGTTGTTGTGTTTGGCAGCCGATCAGCGGCCAGTTTCTTGGTCCGGCTCGTTGTGGCCCGATTCACAAAGGTCGTGGTCGTATCGTTGGCATCTGCAGCAGCAGCATTTACAGCTGTCCCGGATCCGGATCCCTGGCCATTGCTGCCGGGCATATCTGTTGTGTTCCTTTCGCGTGTGCGCGCTTTTGTCGCCTGAATTTTGGCCTTGCGTCGCCAGGCGTTCTTCTCCTTGTTGGACACGTTCGCCCACAGTTCGCTGAGACGTCGTGCAGCATTGGCAAAGTCTGGAAAGAACAAGCGAAAATTCAAGTAAAACAAGCGAAACAGTCGAGTGCACTCGACAGTAATACACCCTGGGCCTAGGCCTCGGCACGCCGAAGATTTGATGCCCATACTAATTCTTAATTATCTTCCTACCATTTCTGTAGCAGCTACAAATTTATATAATATAAATAAGTAATTTTAACCAATTTGCATGATATCTTTAAATTTAAAAAATGTATTAAAAGGATAAATTATTAACAAAAAATTTAAAAAAATTCGTTGACCAAACCAGGAATTGAACCCACGGCCCCTTGCGCACGGGCGCGTATCTTTAGCATTAGACAGATAATTCAAATAAACGAAAAATGTTAAGGTCCGTTTTTTTAATGTCTAAATAAGGTGCTTGATAACTATTGAAAAGAGAATTTGACGTAAAATGTGTAGAAATTAATGTCAAATATGAAATTATTTGTTAAATAAAACTTATTTGTACATTGAAAAAACGGCCGTAATTATTTTAAAATCGTCTGCATCGACAGACTGGGGGGGATTTGAACCTCGATCTCGAGTTTCTCTTGCCGATCACCTATCACTTCCACCAACGCTCCATTTGTTCTGATACTGGCAAATTCGATATACATTCTCGATGTAAATTCTGGCGTAGTAAATGTAAAATGAATTAATTGAACATTAATTCTATTTATAGAATTGCCATAAAAGACCTTTGACAAAATTGTTAATATCTTCACTATTTATGGCCCAATCGTGATGAAAGTTGGTGATTAGTTTCTAAGCATGATCTTATACATGTTGGCATAAAATTGAAGGTGTTGTCAGATTTTTATGAACTACGCCCCCCACAGCGGGCGTGGCAAAATTTTAACATAAACTGATATTGCCTGACATTATAGGGAGTCTTCATTCCAAATTTGGTGGTCCTAGCTCTTACCATTTCTGAGATCCGATCGTTCATACGGACATGGCTATATCAACTCGGCTGTTGATGCTGATCAAGAATATATATACTTTATGGGGTCGGAGTTGCTTCCTTCATACTTCCTTACATACTTTGCACAAACTTAATAGACCCGCCCAGGGTATAACAATATAATATGGATCACATCCTATCATCAACTCGTCTCGCAACTTACCCAAATCGGGAAAGTCCCGCTTGCGCACCTCACGCGCCCACAGACTGTAGGCGGTGTAACGCGCCTTTCCCTTGTCCTTGCGCTGCATTTTGGCATCTTTAAGTACTTTACGTTTGCTGGACTTTTCACGCATGTAGAGACTTTGACGCACACGGGAATCGTTTGTGTAGGAGGAAGCCTCCGCCTCAACGCCATCGACCAGATCCTGCACCAGTGTGTCCACCTCATCGTCCGAGTTCATTATTGCGGCGGCGGCGGCCGCGTTGCCAACCATTGCATGTGTCGTTGCTGTTGCTGCCTGCTGCTCCTCATCCAGATTGTGCTCCTCATCATAGTCATACTCGTCGTAGGCGGCAATTGCCAGTTCCCGTTCCTGTTCACGCTCGCGCAATGCGTTTGGTGGTCGTCCACGGCCAGGATAACGTGCTGGCTGTCTGCCCGTTGGCCGCTTCGTTCGTTGCTTCTCAATTTCCTCGGGCGACTCGAAGTCCAACAATTTCGATGACTTTTTTCGCACTCGTCCGCTCCGCGAAATGCCAGCAACTTGAAAATCTATAACATTGGATGAGCCTTTGACCGTTCTGACCAGTATTTGCATTTGGTAACTTACCCTTTGTAGCCGGAGTTGATATGGGAGAATCCATTGTGTTGCTTGGAATTTGTTGTGTATATTGGAGATTTGTTGTAAGCGACGCGACAAGAAATCATGCAACAGCTGTTTGTTTCATTCGCAAATGGTAACACTATCCGATACCGATAAGTGTTGGTCAACAATTATCGAATTTGTAAGATTGCGCCAAAAATAGTACGCCAACCATTTCGTTAAAAATTTTCATTGTGTTGCACAGCAATTCAACTTTATAAATATCTGCAAGAAATATACTTGAGTTTTCTTTAAGTATAATTTCCAATATGTATTGAACATTTGAATAGTTTCAAATTTGACGTCACGGTGAAATATCGAAATTAACATATCCTATCGATATCTTTTAAGTATGCCATGTTCACATTGTCACCGAAATCCACTGTCGTTGCATTGAATTCTTTTCCTTTTTTTTCCTATATTTTTTTTAATTTCAAAGTTTTGAAGCGTCTTCAATGATATTTTTTCGGCATTTTCTTAGTCATTGAACTTCGCCCATGGTGCCTATCATCTATCATCACGCAGAAGATAAAATTTACATATGCATATAATTGAAAATTTGTATAATATAATTGGCAAAAAAACATTTAATGTGTCCATTTCAAGACGGTTCCTCAATTATGTTTTTACCAAACTAACTTGGCTAAAACCACTCGCTACTCCTACGAAAGTGACCATATCTGTTTTCTCCGGATCAAAATTTTGACGTATTTTCAACATATAGTTTTTATTCTCAAAAAGTTGCAAAATTGGAAGAATAGAATCATTTTTGTATTCAGTTTAATTGAATCTTTAAAAAAGCCAGATTTTCGGATAGATGTTTAAGATTTTTCACGGCTGAAGCAGTTAAAAGCCAGACAAATCTATCCGAAAAAAGGCCAAAATGGCATCCAATATTTACTTGATGTCAAATAATAACAAAAACAGAAGCGGGAACGTTTGGAACGACAGTTGGTATTAATTTGGTTTGTCACAGCTCTGTGACTTCAATGTGAACACTTTTGACTCGTGACACAGTGTGCGAGTTGGCAGCACTCCACTTTTTGAATCGAGACGTTTCGATAGCTCCGATGACAGCTGTTCGATTTGTTTGTAATTTTGATTACTTTTTTTTGTTTTGGTTTGTTGTTGTTGCGCGTACAACGGACGACAGCGAGTCGGCATTGAATCGGCATTTTATTGATTACATATGGCAAACTGGCGCTTGGCACGCAACGCCGGCCCCCAAACCCAAGGACATTAACGACCCCCATATGGAGAAGCGACATTAACGTGTTGTTGTGTGTTGTTGCAAGCCGCAATTCAAGACCAACAACAAAAAATTGTGTGTGTTTTTAAGCTGTAATATCCCGGCCATTCACTTATTGCCGTGCATTTGTGGAAGGCGTTTCGTATTTCGTATTTCGCGTGTGACTGCAGTAACCAAAGAAGCGACATTAGCCATAAAAACAGTATCAATAGTAATAGTAATAATAATAAGTAGAATTAGCAAGCAATATGACAACAACTGCAGTTAATGGCGGCAATGGCGGCGGTCGCTGCGAAACCGATCGAATTTCTGCCCTTGAACTGCAATCGAATCGACGCATGCTGTATTTCAGCGATGGCTGCATGGAGGAGCTCTCATCCGATACCGATAGCGATGCTGAACCGGACGTGCCCGATAAGGGTTACGATGAACAATTGCAGGTATGAACCAAATCATGATGCTATAAGTATAAGGTGGTCTCGTCGGCAAAAAGCAGTCTGTTGGCTGAACGTTAAGGCCCTAAGAACCGAACGATTCGGCAGCCGAAGAGACCACCTCATAATTATGCCATCATGATTCAAATTTATCCCATATTTCGACTCATTGTGACTCATTAAATTCGCAGCGCGAAATGGCGTTGGGGCCACGCCTACGCTACAAGGCCAGCAAGGTGGGCAACAATATACTGGCTGGCATTGACTATGTGGGTGGCGGACTCGCCTCATTCCTTGGCATCACAAACTCCAAATATGCCAGCGAACTAAAGTATCATAAGCGAGCCAAAGAACAGGCTGAGGCCGAGGCGGAGGCAGCCGACGCTGAGACCGAGGACCTTGACAATTGGCAAAGCCACCACAACAACAATCGCAACGAAACGATTGTCGTGTGTGGCCCCGCCGCCAATGCCGTTAGCCATGACCATGGGGTGGGGTTGCCACCCAGTCGACAGTAATCGCATCGATCGATCGATAAGGAATCGCAATCGCAATCGATATGGAAGCATCGAGAAGGACAAAATGCCAGTTAAATGCTCATCAGGTGAAAATGTAACGCTTTTTGGAAACTTTTACACACAACCATTGTACATAAAACGAAATGTATTTTAAAAATCCAACTTTTCGACACTTTATTCACTATAAATAAGTTACAAAAATACAAATTACAATATGTATAAACTGTAAGAAATTGTTTTATTTATTTTTATTTTTTATAAATTGGGGGAAAAACACCACAAACAAAATTTGACCAATTATATAGGATAGTATAGTATATAGAACTCTTTTTTCTCTCTTAATTGGAAGTATGCATATCAGGAACCGCAAATAAGAGTTTTGAGAAACTGGATAAACTTTTATTTTTCAATTTTTAATAAAATTTTTTTTATAATTTTCAAATAAAAATTGAATTTTAATTTTAATTTTATAATTTTTTTTTATTTAGATCGAAATATAAGAGTTAATTTTTAATTTTTTTGACAAAAGTCATTAAATTTTTATTTGATAATTTATATTTTGACAAATTATAATCGTTACGGTTTCCGATACATATGTATATAGTATATTAAGTACTTGGAAGTTCTGATAAGTTCTTAAGCTAATGGCACATGAAATACAATTACAATTACAATTGCGTTCTATGTTAAGTACACTTGCGTATTATATTATATATAAAATATAGTATATATGTATATATTTAGCATGTCAATCCAAATGGGTTAAATTGTTTATCTTTACACAAAAACAAAAAAAAACATGAATCACAGTATCACAGTATTTGTTGCTGCGTAAACAAACATACAAAAGAAATAATAAAATTATACATTTATGCGGGGCAAGAATTGTTTTTAGTGCATTGTACTTTGGTTACACCGGCAGCAGAGCTAAATAATAATATTTATAATTATTAAACATACACACAAGTGCCATGAAATAAATAAATATTTAACAAAATATATTTCTGTCAAAATTATATTTGTTTTTTTTTTTAACTTATTTCATGGCAGCACAATAAAATACAACATTAAGTACACACACACATATACATTTAATTGTTTAAACTAATACAGTTAAGTGTTAAGGTTCCCAAAGATCAGCGCTAGTTTATCGTTTGCCTTTTTCTATAGTAAACTTGATATATACACAGTATATATAGCAATGATTTTCACATTTGAGAGCGTATTTAAATTTTTTAAAACTGATAGTTTACAACCCTTTTTTTTAACCTTTTCGACCCCAACTTTTTCCCCATGGTGAGAAAAGATTTTTGCGAGTTCCTATGATAAACGCCGGGAAGAAATCGTGACGTGGATTCACCTGGTTTGGCTATATTACAGCGCATATTGAAGATATACATACGGGGGTGCCACAGAAATCGCTTTCGTTTGAATTTCACTTAAATTCCATACAAATTTAAGTGAATTTCAAGCGAAAGCGATTTCTGTGGCACCCCAGATAAACTGCTGCACAAAGGTCACATCACGAGGGATGATTTGGTCATGAGAGTGATTCAACATTGGGACAGATTAATTTAATTTAGAAGTTCGCTTTTCGAAAAGGAAGAAACACAAATGGCGATGAGATTTTAGTTAAAAACGAAGCTGTTTAACTGTTGGGCTTCTGTAGGATTAGCAAGGATGAGGAGGGAAGGATGTGTGATGGTCTGGCTTATGTCCTCTGGCCGGGCCCTTTGAACTAGGCCCAGCCGTGGAAGCACCCAGTGCAGTCCAGGAAAAGTGCCAGGTCCTCGACCCTCACACTGTGAATATATTTTTCTAAGTAGTGAGCGTGAAGCGGAGGAGCCTGGTGTTTGCGAGTTCTTCGGAACGGATCCGGAAAGGCTGTTCAAAAGGTTTTATTGCACAGGCTACTTTGCTCTTTTTAAAGAAATAGTTTTGATAAGATTTTTTAAAAAAATTTGAAAATTACAAACATAAATGACAATAGTGGGATTCCGGTAAACGTTTTTGATTTGCTTTTGATTTGATTTTGAGTTTTTAGTCAGCTGTTCACAGCTGCTCCATACAAAATTTTCAGTGTGCCCAGAGTAAATCAGGGAAATGTGGTCTTACTAATTGATTTCGAAAAATCAGCTCTGAGGCTGATTATTTTTGCATTTTGATTTTCTTTCAACTCAAAACTGTGTCAGCTGTGTGGCATATGGTGTTTGTTTACATTCTGCTGTCATATCAATATGGAGAACGTAAGTCTAATGCATTTAAAGTATTTGTAAATAAATAAATATAAAATGTTTGTTTAATATTCATTTAATGTTTTTTAGGATGCTTACCAGCCCCTCTTGAAAAAACGCAGAAACAACAGCATAAAGTGGACGGAGTCAAAAGTACTCGAATTATTAGAGATTGTTCTTGAGTTAGTAAAAGATATGCCAGAGACGCTGGAAAAACCTACAGCACAAAAATTTTATGCTAAAGTGATGGCAAGGTCGATTACCTTCAAGGATATCAACTTGTTGGCTCTTAAAAACAAAATGCGACTCTTTCGAACGCAATACATAAGTGCGGTGCAGTGGAGGAGCAACACTGGAGCTGGCCTATTAGCAGAAGGCAAATGCGAGTCCGTCAAAGAGTATATGGAAAAAATTTGCCCCAATTTCCAAATTCTCGAGCAGATATATGGCCAAAGAAAAAACATCGAGCCAAAAGGTCTCATAGACACCGAAGACTGCGATATTTTGGAGGGTTATGAATACTTATTTACCGAAAGCCCAAGCAACGATGTCTCACTGGACTCTGACAACTATGACGGCGAACGTGATACCTCCAACAAAATTCCAACCAACTCAACAAGCCAGTTCGTTCGCTCCTCATCCGAGCCAGATGTAAATAGGCCATTGAAGACTCCCAGAAAGGAATCCTTATTGGGAATAGTAAACAATATGCAGGAAAGGAAAGTTGAATTGGACATGAAGATGGTGGACATTGAAAATGATAAGTTGGCGTGGGAGAAAGAAAAATTTTTCGCCCAGGCTCTCAGCTGTTCACGAAATCAAAAAATAATCAGTGTGCAAAAAGGGTCGTTCCGTCAAATAGTTTTGATTTGGTTAAAAATAATCAAAAGCAAATCAAAAACGTTTACCGGAATCCCACTAATATTGTTATTAAACAGAATATTTTAATTTAATAGTTCACTTTCCGAAAAAAAAACAAATTGCCATGAGATAATAAGTTCAAAACAAAACTGTTTCACTATTGTTTATCTGTTTTTTCCCACTATGTTTTTTGTCAACAAAATATCGATAGTATAAATATCTAGGCGCGAGCTTTAATTAGCTGTTTTTCCGCCACAACATTTTCTACGAGGCAAGTGCATTCGATTGTAAATAAATTTGGTAAGTAATTTCCAAATGTGCTTTTACTTTTTCACTTGTGAGTAAACAAATGTATCCTCAGATATAATAATGAATGATTTAAAGAAAACAATGAAATCGCTCACAGTTATCTCTTAAACAAACGAAGTTGCTTTCTAGCAACGTTGGGGTCGAAAGGGTTAAGAGGGTTAAAAGATAACAGAGTTGCCATCTATCGTCTAAACTCGACGTGCAATAACTTTAGCTTTTTTTCTACTAAAAAAACTCTCCTTAAATACGCTCAGCATATGTGTGTGTACAACTTACTGTAATCTTTAGGAAGCTATATATGTATCTAGGCTGATCTCTGTGCGCTGAACTTGGCAGGAACGTTTTGTGTTAAATAGCCGCAACATATATACATATACAGTTTGTCAAGTAATTGTTTGCAAAGCCTTAAAAATGTAATATTTCGACTTTAAATAAGAAAATAATAGCTTATTATATATATTTGGAAAGGTCATTTAATTTTCGTTCAAATGATGCAAAAATTTTCTTAACCCATTAAGTACCCATTAAAATATTCGAATTTTAAAAAAGGTCTACTTTTTCAACTTTTTTCCTCGATTTTTTCCAAAAAATGTTGGGATGCAAAAAAATTCTGGAAACAATTCTAAGAGTAACTGCAAAAAAAATTTTCAAAAATATTTTTGCTAGTATTTTTTAAAATTTTTTGAAAACTGAAAAAAAGGCACTTTTTGCATGAAAATGAGGAAAAATGGGTTAAAATGGTCATTTTTAGGATTTTCAAAAAATGTTAAAAAATACTAGCAAAAATATTTTTGAAAATTTTTTTTTGCAGTTACTCTTAGAATTGTTTCCAGAATTTTTTTGCATCCCAACATTTTTTGGAAAAAATCGAGGAAAAAAGTTGAAAAAGTAGACCTTTTTTAAAATTCGAATATTTTAATGGGTACTTAATGGGTTAAGGAAATTTTTGCATCATTTGAACGAAAATTAAATGACCTTTCCAAATATATATAATAAGCTATTATTTTCTTATTTAAAGTCGAAATATTACATTTTTAAGGCTTTGCAAACAATTACTTGACAAACTGTATATATAGCTTGACAATATTGTGCGGCATCTCAGACTTGAAGAGCTGCGTGATCCAAAAAAGGCACTTGATTTGCAATCGTCGATAATTATCGATAAATTTGTTGAAGAGCTACGTGATCCAAAAAGGCACTCGATATTTATCGATAAATCGCAATATCCATATCCATATCCATGCAATGTCAATGTTGATGCTTATCGATAAGTCGATAAAAACTAAAAGGGAAAAGACAATTTCAACATGGCGACACACACACAAGCACACACAAAATGAATCATGATGGAATAAGTATAAGGTGGTATAAGTATGTGGTGGGATAGCAGCAGTGTTGCCCATTTTACAACATCCCCTATCACTCAATAAAGTTTGTATTCACCCTAAATTTGTCAAATTTTTGTTTAACAAAAAAGTTTTGATGCAGATTTGTTAAATTAATCTTCTATTCACTTAAATTCCATTTGATTGGTAAAAAAAATTTCTTTAACCCATTAAGTACACATTGAAAATTTTGAACTTTTGTAAGTCTTCTTTTTCAACTTTTTTTCTCGATCTAAAAAAAATATATACTTTGATGGAAAAAAAAGTTTTCAAGCAAAAGAAATTTAAAGGATTAGAAGATTAATTTAAGAAATCTGCATCAAAACTTTTTTTGTTATACAAAAATTTGACAAATTAAGGGTGCATACATACGTTAATTTACCTATAAAAACGTTTTATTTGAAAATTAGAATTTATTTAAAAATTGAGAGCCTAAAACAACGTTTACTTTCAAGTTCAAAATAAAAAAAAATTAGATTATAAAAAAAAATTCAACTTTATTTATCAGGGACTGCAAATAATGATTATTTGGTATTTTTTTGTAAACAAAAAATCATTCCCTTATAATCAAGGGTGCCACAGAAGTCGCATTCACTTGAATTTCACTTAAATTTGTATGAAATTTAAGTAAAATTCCAGCGAAAGCGATTTCTGTGGCACCTCCGATTAACTTTGAAATACCGAAAAAAATACCAATATTCATCTAATGGCTCATTTATGCATTTTCACAATTATTAAAATTTTTGTCAAGTTTTATAGATTTGCTCACAAAATAATTATTAGTTGCAAGTTATACTTAACTTCTCAACCAATTATCATAATTTTTGAGCAAAATTATAAAACTTAAGGAATGATCACTATTTCATGAGTTTTATTTTTAATTAATCATTATTTTCTGAGGAAATCTATAAAACTTGAAATTAATCATTATTTCAAAATTTTTTTAATAAAACTTGCAATTACAGTCCCTGCTTTTTACTATGATAGGCAACTCTAAACCCCATGCCCCATCTAAGGGTTAATCAACGCACTCTATTGTCGTTTCACTCACACTCACTGCGCTGAACCCTTTCACCCGCACTTATTATCAGCATAGTCAACGAGACCACCTTATACTTAGTGCATCATGAAATAAATTCTGTGTTAGATATTCACCCATTGTCGATCTCAGAGCAGCGTCTCGTTGCCATAACGCTGCAGCTGTGGATAATGCGCATAGTTGGCATGATGGGCATGATGCTTCTGTGGCGCATAGTAGACACGATGCGTGGAGTGACCCAGTGGCTGTTGATGTTGTTGCAGTTGTTGTTGTTGCAGCTGTCCGTTGTTGTTGCGACCCAGCGAATAGTTGGACATTTGATTGAGGGAAATGGAACCGGCGCCAGGTGGCGTTTTATACTTGTAGGGACTGGCGATGAGCCGATGCGGCGGCGCACTGATCATCGACTGATGCGATGGACGCACCGAGTGATAGGAGACGACCGTGCTGCTGCAACGTGAACTGCTCTGGGCATCAATTTGATGTGAATGTGAATGTAAATTCGGCTGCAGTTGCTGATGATGTGAATGCTGACTGTGATGTTGATGACTTCGCTCCACTGTGCCAGTTGCTGCTGTCGGCTGTTTGTGTGGACGCGTCGTTAGCTGTCGCTTGTACATGCTGGAGATGCTCGGTCCCAGCAGCCAGGCGAAACAACAAATGCCCAACATCAGCTCCATAAAGGCGCGCATTAAATACGGCCAAAGTGGCGTTGAATTTGTGGCTTGATTCCTCGCACTCAGCCACACATCAATGTTGGCAAACTCATAGATCACCGCCAGCAGCAACAAGGCACACGCCGATCCGTATATGAACAGAAAGATCCCGATTCCGCTGCTGCTGTGCGCACTCAGCTGCAATTGTTGTTGCAGGCTCAGGGCATTGCTGTTCCTCAGGATCTCCTTGTTGCGACAGTGCACCAAATAGCCAGATATCAGATTCATCGAGCCAAAGATCCAATAGCAAAAGATGGGCGTGGCAACCAGCACCTGGAGCGCCTTGTCCGATTGATTGCCCACAAAGCAAGCGCCTGAAAAAACACAATAAAATTAATATTAATTTTAATTTAAAAACATTTTTTTGACAATTACATAATTTTTAAGTAGTCAAAATAAATAGCAAAAAACTAAGAAAATCAACTAAGAATCATATTGAAAAAAATCCTTAATAATAATAAAGTATTAAAGTACTAATAAAATTAGTACGAATTTCAATTTACACTCACTTTTTTTGAAAAAATAAAAAGGAAAAAATTGGAAATTCAACTAAGAATAAAATTGGATAAATCTTTAATAATAATAAAGTATTAAAGAATAACAAAAATTAATACGAATTTTAATTTACAATCACTTTTTT